>JANHGO010000347.1:0-41766 GCA_024606505.1 Aquila spilogaster
GGCAGGGGGGTTGGACTAGATGATCTCTAGAGGTCCCTTCCAACCCCTACAATTCTGTGATTCTGTGATTCTGTGATCTCATTGCAATGCAATGCTAGCATTAGCAGCCAGCTCTTATACTCATGTCAGATCCACGAAATATTATCCACACCTTGACTGTGTATTTAACAGACCATTGAAATTACCATGCTAGTTGAGTATTTAGCTGTATTAATGTTGATGGTAGGATATCAAGTCAGAAGCTGCTGTCTTAGCATGAGTTTGAATTATGTTCAGGTGGTTAAATTAAAATGCAAAACCTGGGTCTTTCAAGTGTAGTAAAGTTACTGAAGTTATCAGATACGAAACTATGACAATGACTCAACCAAGAGGAACTTACGGATGTTTTTAGTATTTTATGCATAATTGTCCACATGTATGCAATATTCAAGGGGCCTTGAATAAACAGAATACAACAAAAATATTTGACAGAAACTATTTACATTTCAGTACCCGAGTCCTATATCTATGAAATAGGGATAATAGACTTCCCTACCTCTCAGAAGGATTGTGAGAATAAATATATTAAATATTGCAAAAAACTGCAGTATTATGGTAATTGATTCCATATGCCCAACTAAGATAGCAGGAAACAATTTCTGAAGAGACAGGACTGACTTTTTTTTCCTAGAATCACAGAATTGTTAAGGTTGTTGGGGACCTTTGGAGGTTTTCCAATCCAAATCCTCACTTCAAGAACAGTAAATAAATCTTTAGCCAGTTTAATTCTATGAACTGTAGGTATCTGACATTGGAAAAAGATAGGGTCACTTTAAAAAGTATTGTTTAATGATTTAATTTTAGTTCATTGGCAAATTTTAAATAAATCAGAAAATAAAGCATTGTTTTCAGTTCTTGAAAAAATGCAGCAGGCAATACAGGATTGAACTGGTTGCTTTGTTTCTTTAATTTTTTAAATCTTGAATGCTATTCTTTCTTAGATTAACAATGAGCAATAATTTTTTTTTACAGTGTTAAAACTGGGTTTGCTATTAATCCTTTTATTTGAGGAAATTGTAGCCTAATGAATGCAATCCCAGAGTATTTTGGTGATGTTTTTCACTAAAACAGAAAAATAGTTCCAGATTTTGTCCCTTTTTTCATTTTTTTTTCTCTTCTAAAGCAATTAAGGTCTACTTTCTTCTGGGCTACTACTTCCTTTACTAGATTTAGATGTATAGGCAGAATGAAGAAAACCACTTTTGTTTCTAAGGGAGGATTTTTATTTGTGGCAACTTTTTAAGTAGTAGATCCTGTCTTCATTAAATAGCATGTCAGTTTTTGACCTCAGAAATTGTACTTTAAAATATTTACAAAACTTAGGATATACATTTTAGGCCATTGAATTGATTTTTGTCAGTTAGACTTTAGAATTTATCCTCTTTGACTCTGCAGTGGTAACAGAGAAAAGGGCATGTTGTTATCTAATTCCAGATCTCTGCAGATAACTAAGCTGCCTACCTGGATGGAAAGAAAATTTGAATTTTAATGTGAGAAATCTATCTTATAACCTCTATCTATAGAATGATGATAGCAGTTCTGATGGGCTTGCTTGGCACTGTTTACCATGTTTTGGCCAGTGATTAGCAGGAAATGACCTTGAATGATATGGAAAAGGCAACTATTCAACAAATGGATAGATTCAGCCCTGTGTGTCCTCTAAAGCCAATGTTTTTGTTAATGTACCAAAGGCCTGCTTGCTTTTCTCCTCCTTTTTTGTCTGGAACAGCCAATGATCCTGTTGTATGTGTGATGCTTTTCAGCAGAAGGGTTTGTCTCTGTCTCTCTCTTTCTTTGAAGACACCTATTGCCTTGATTAGATTGATAAGAGGTACACAAAGAAAACAAATGACACCAAGCAGAGTGGTGCTTATAACATGCTAGAGAGAAGGGATGCTATCCAGAGGGACCTGGACAGGCGTGAGAGATGGGCCCATGCCAACCTTATGAAGTTCAACAAGGCCAAGGTCCTGTATTTGGGTTGGGGCAATCTCAAGCACAAATAACATGTTGGGTGAAGAATGGCTTGAGAGCAGCCTTGAGGAAAAGGATTTGGGAGTGTCAATTGATGAAAGAGTCAACATGAGCTGGCAATGTGCACTTGCAGCCCAGAAGGCCAACTGTATTCTGGGTTGCATAAAGAGAACTGTGACCAGCAGGGCAAGGGAAGTGATTCTGCCCCTCTACTCCGCTCTTGTGAGACTTGACCTGGAGTAATGTGTCCAGTTCTGGAGCCCCCAACACAAGAAGGACATGGAGTACTTGGAGAGGGTCCAGAGGAGGGCCACAAAGATGATCAGAGGGCTGGAGTACCTCCCCTGTAGGGACAGGCTGACAGAGCTGAGGCTCTTCAGCCTGGAGAAGAGGAAGTTCTGAGGATACCTTACAGTGGCCTTCCAGTACCTGAAAGGGGCCTACCGGAAAGCTGGGGAGGGACTTTTTCTATGGGCAGGTAGCGACAGGACGAGGGGAAATGGTTTTAAACTGGAAGAGGGTAGATTTAGACTAGATATTAGGAAGAAACTCTTTACTGTGAGGGTGGTGAGGCACTGGAACATGTTGCCCAGTGATGTTGTGAATGCCCCCTTCCTGGAAGCATTCAAGGCCAAGCTGCATGGGGCTTTGAGCAATCTGGTCTAGAGGGAGGTGTCCCTGCCTATAGCAGGGAGTTAGAGCTAGATGATCTTAAGGTCCCTTCTATGATTCTATGATGAATTTAGTGTGCAAACAGTGGTAAGTGCTTTAAACAGCTGCTGTATTTGCCAGTAGATGAGAGGGAAATGTAAAAACATCAAATCCTTTGAAAGCTTAGTGGTCTGTACAGAGTCCCATATTGCAAGGTCTGTTCTCAGTTGCTAGCCTCAATAAAGCATATGAAACTATTTTAAAATATGCATAATATTTCCTGTGTTATTTTTCCATATAAACAGTTGCTTTTCTTGCCACAGGTGTATCATGAGTGTAACGGGAAGTTTTTGGCTCTGAGGTGGGAGGAATGACCCAAGAGACAGTCTCTCTCTCACTTGCATGTGGTTCATGATATTCACACCAGGAAGAAGTTTTTGAACCAGTACTTCAAAGTAGAGGGTTCATTAGCTTTGGAAATCAACACATCCAGTGTATGATGAATGGCCAAACAGTGCTCATGATCTAGTTTTTCATTATTATTTCTTTTTAGATTTCGCATTACTGCTACTTCATCATCTTGCTTATTCTCATCACTGTTCAAACTATGCAGGAAGTGCTGTGCATTTCCCATCAGAATTTGATGTGGGATAAGGCCACGTTATCTTGTTCTTGACAAAAAGGCTGTTGTCTTCTCTGACAACTGAAAATTGTGATACATCAGATCATTGTACAAACACCAAGGACTGTTTATGAATGTTACTGTGGCTTGGAAATACAATGTGAATGCTAAGCAGAGTTTCAGGTGTGTATGTTAACCATCAGAGGGAGAGAGGAAAAGAACACTGCAAAGAAAAGTTAACTCTGTTGACTGATGTGTAGTGACTACTAAGAAGCAGAAAGGCCGCACAAGCAGCAGTAAGCCTCAGCCCCAAAAGGGTCTGGACGTCAAAGGCTGCAAAGCTCTGAGTGCTCAGGAGGAGATGGAGAATCAAATAACACCAAGTGCACAGTGGTGGTTTAACTGGGGACTTTACTATCATTCTCAGTCTTTGTAAGTCTCCCTGCTGATTTCTTCTTCAAGTAGGTTTTCTGGATCTGCACACCTGAGGCAGAAGGAATTGCTGTTATTCTTGAATTGTCTGCAGGGTATATTGAATAGCAGAAGTCTGCAAGAAGCACTGTTGAGATCATGGCTGAAATTGCATCTCACTCAGTCTCTATGTTAAAAAGAATGTAAAAAATTAGAGCTCAAAAAAAAAAAAAAAGAGCTCCTAAATAAACTAGTGTAGCAAAAATGCTAAGTTGTGTCTTGAAACGGTGATAGAGCACCTGGTGGGAAGGCAGGGCCAAGCCAGGGGAGTTCAGGTGCATGCAATGAACCTGAGTGACCAGAAGGGGTGGAGCCAGGATCCATCCCTTCCCAGACCTCATCTAAGGGCTTGCAGGGGAGATGAGGGGGCTGTTGCTAGGGATCCCTGTCTACCTGAGGCTTTCTGAAGGTAAGCAGCTTCTTTCCTTTATTTCTGTGCCTGTTGCGATTGAGCAAGTCCTTGCTTGCTGCAGCCTAGGACTTTGCTGCTCTGCTGTCATAGCTGTGTTTTCTGTCATGTTACACCTAGTGTACTGAAAATGCATCTTGTTTTGAGTAAGTTAAAGAACATGATTTATTTTGTTTGTTAAAGGCAATGTTTTGTTCTCAGTAATGGCTTTATCCTGATATAAGGATATACTCAGGGAGCAGCTGCTAATTTCACAATAAAATGAAGAAGCTGGGGGCTTGTTACAATACACTTGTTAATTTTTAAGGTAGTTCTATTGTAGCCATACTGCAAAGTATTGTGGTCGTTTCCACAACATTTCATCTTTCAGTCCACTCCTTGTGTAGCCTTCTAAAAGGTATGTTTGGGACAGCTAAGGGGTACTCAAAAGAGTGCAGAAATCACTGGAGCAACATTTCTGTGCTTGCTAATAGGAGAGATGAGGTGAAGTGTTAACAGTATTCCTGCAAAATGCTCTTACATGGATTAATCTCTCTCCTAAAACAAGGGTGACAGTGTTCCTTACTACATCTGGCCTATTTCCAGTTTGCTTAAAGTAACCTGGGTTGTGTGAAAGTGAACAGAATGAACTGCAGTTAATGTAAATGGGTATTAGATAGGGCTCAGTGGCCACATCTGTACTGCTAAATAAAACAGGACAAGGGGGTGAGCTGAGGTACCAGAATGTCCAGTGCTGATTGTGCAAACACTGCCTAGCTGTTAGTGGGCTCTTGGGTGTGACTTTGGCTAGTGCCAGCCACATATTACAGCCTGCAGAGCTGAAATGCGCTAGATTCCCTTACCAAGTGGGTAGTAGGGACAGTACTGAAGCTGGGATGAATCTTGCCATCTTACTGTGTTCAGCCTCTCTATTCTGGATGGTTTTGCAATCTCAGACTGTACAAAGTTGAATATCATGCAGCTCTTCCACTCAGTTTTGAAAATACGGCTGTGGTGAGTGGCAGACAGCATTTGCATTATGTCATATGTATGTGAAGTGGGTAAATACCTGGTGGAACAGGAAAGCCTTTGGCCATAGAAAAACCATGCAAGGCCTGGAGGGTGTGAAGACCAAATCTTGCATGGCATGGATGCAATCATGGATTTGATTGAGGAGTTTAAATATGGGGCCTTGCCATGCTGTATTTATCAGCACAGATATGGTCAGCTGTGACCCTTCTGTGTCTGGATGGATGCTTTTGCTCCTTTCCCCGCCATCAGCAGTGCTGAGGGGCTCCCTGCTTGTGCAGTTTGTCATTGTTTTTGTGCAGCTAGCATCAGACAGAAGTCTTAACAAATATATCTTAGGGTCAGGAGAACAACTTGATGACACAAATGAGTTACCTTCAGTCAGTTTAGTATGTTCTTTCATTGCAAAACACTACTGATACCTATCTTATAGCAGCTCAAATATTTTTATTCCTTGTCTGAGGCTTTTTTCCATCTAAAGTAGGCTTTCTTGAAATCAACACTAAAGTAAAAAGGTAAAACATACCATTTCTATGCAGAGCACATTGAGCAGTGAGCAGAGAGATTGCTCTTCTTTAATGACAAAAGTAAGTTAAAAACCTTCAATTATACCTCTGATTATTGTTTAAAGGTATATGAAGCCTTGCCTGAATTCCTGTGTTTTGGCGAGTGGTGAAGCTGAAATAACTCATATAAAATGTTCAAAATGTCTCCAAAGAAATTCCAAAAGAAAAAAAAAAGTAACTCCAGGAATCTGATAAAATTTCATTATCCCATAAGAACAATGTCTGTTGAGGAAGACACTGAATTGATAAATATGTAAAATCCCAGGACATCAGTATTTTTAAAGTCCATTTTCACGTGTTCTTTTCATACATAAGTATATTGTATAATCAGTACACATCTGCTTTTCAAGCTCATAGGAAACATTCACTGAAAATGAGCAATACAGCTCAAGGTCAGAAACCTGCTGGTATTATACTGAGATGTTTTGCTCTTCCTAGCTCTTTCTGTCTTCAAGAGAATATTTTCTCATTCAAGGTGATGTTTTGGAAGTTGAGTATATGTGAATGTGCTCATGCAAATGATGAAGACTGTATTGAGTTCTTTTATATTATTATATTCCAAGCTGAAATGCACTGAATTAATAGTTGGGGCTATGCTACAGTGAGCAGTTATCTGGAAAATAGCCACACGTAAGAATTCACTGACCCAGAATTGAGAGGCAAAAAACAGTCAACCATTGAGTCAGTGACAATGAATCTGATGAACCTCTGAGCACTGCTAGCATGGATGGTATTCTCAGCTCGCAGGTTCAACCTTAATGATAACACCAGTAGGGAAACAAAATTGGAAAGAGAACACTGTATCTTTGCCAGCTCTCTTTCCATGTCCTGCCATCAGTGGAAACAGATCTGGGTAAACAAAGGCTGGTTTATCTGGCAGAATAGGCTTTGTAAAAGGAGGACAGTGGTCTCTGTGCCTGATACCTTGAAGGGTAAGGAAAATTAAACAGCATCATCCTTAACATCTTATTATTTTCCTTTTTTTTTGAGTTATCATTTTATTTGATTATTTTTTTGGCCACACAATGATTTGAGGATCTAGTACGTGCATGTATATGCATTGTAATGGTTTTAAACTGTAAGAAGTTAGATTTAGATGAGACACTAGGAAGAAGCTCTTCCTGATGAGGGTGGTGAGGCACTGGCAGAGGTTGCCCAGATGAGTTGTGGATGCCTCATCCTTGGAAGTGCTCAAGGTTGGATAGGGCTTTGGGCAACGTGCCCGTGGCCAGAGGGTGGAACCAGATGATCTTTAATTGTCTCTTCTAACCTAAGCAGTTCTATTGTTTGGTGATTATACGATATAGCATACACGCATATTCAGAGAGTTGCAGAATGGGGAAAATTCCTGTATCATGTACATAGGCATATTTCTGAAAAAAATATGTGCTGTGGGTAACCTTTAAATGAACAGTAGTGCAGTTTTTCACAACTGTATATTAAAGCATGCCTAGTGCTAAGAAGTCATCAGATAGTAGTGGGGAGATTGAAGAACTGTGAATATTTGAATGACAGAGTTTGACAGTAAAAACAGCACATAAATAATAGCCAGCAAATGCAACAAGTGAAGAGAAGTGAATGATGTTTGCAAATTAACTTGTTAAGTGCTACTAATATGAAAATAATATGCATTTGTAAAATGTGTTATAGCTGTCTTTATGCATATAAATTTCCTTATTTCTTTCATCAGGAAAGTAGAGGTTAACTTGTCAGCTATAAGACTGGACAATATAACGTATAAACATCATGCACTTACATGCAGTATTTTTGTCCCAGTACCACTGACTTTTCTTTCTGGCTCTGAACCCTCATTGTTTCCTGTGAAGAGGGAATTAACAGGGTTTCCTGCATTGGTAAATTACTAATGTACTCCACACACCTTTTCATTTCTTTCTCTTGACCCTACTCTCTTCATGGTAAATTCTGAGATGTGTGCTTTTCCCTATGTTGAATAGATGTTAACATAAGCTAAATTTAAAAAGAAAAAAAGAAAGACTGTTTAACTTTGTAAATTCAGTGTAAAACTATAACTGACTCCACTACTGGTGAAATTGAATAACAGTTCTTCCTTCCCCGAACTCAAAAACAGTGATTCTTTTGAAGAGCTGAGTTCGTCCCTGATTTTTTTCCAACTTTGAGGAAAAAAATAATTGAATTGATGCTAGTATATGTGTTTTCACATGAAGCAGTGTGTGCACGTGCCAGGAAAATGCATTAAGGACAGTAGGTGGCTGAATGCATCAAGTGAAATCTGATTTGATGTACAGTGAATTATTTTGGCAATATATTCACTCCTTACACTGTGACTGGAAGGGGGTAAGATCTATAGTATGCAAATTGACTTCATGCTAAACTAAGTGTCTTCTGGTAGGCACAATTAAGCTGTGTGTATGAGGGCTGTGCTGTTATCCAGGTTCAAAGGGTTACTTTGAAGTGCTGTGTATTCTGTGAAGAGACATTGCAATGGGCAAGTAGAAGGCAAATATCTGCTGATGCTGAGCTGCAGGGAAAGAGGCTATGCTGCTGTATTTTATTAAGAAACAAATAACAGTAATTTCTGACCAAATGATCAGTTGCTGATTTAAAAAAAAAAAAAGTTCTGATATGTGTGTAGAGTGTGTAGAGACTAAACCAGGGATGCTGATAACTAGGGAGCAGTAGGAAAATGAGCAGTGCTGGAACAAGCAGTATCAGTAGCACCTTAGCTTGCATGGAAAGAGGAACTCTCAATTCAAAAGTGCTGCACAAGCCTATTCTGATCATTTGGACAGGTGAGGAATCCTAAATATATCTCAGCTCCCTGAGTGGTTAATGTGGAGATGAAGTTAGTGGTAGGATGGTACAAACCATATTTCAAAGGAAACTGCAGAAGAAATAAGTAGAGGCAGCTTGTGCATGACTCCACCCACCTCTTACAAACGTAAGGAAGAAGCAAAAAGTCAGAAAGTTATTTGGAATTTTTCTGGACTCACTGATGCAGGAAGACACAGATGGTATAGGCTTCTGGAGTCAAAAAGTTTCTGTTTTCAGAGAGTCAGGAAAGTGTTTCTTCTCAGTTGAAGGGGATCCTACCAGACTAGCAGCTGGTTGGACACATTAAGCAGCCCACATTCACAGACCTCAACTCTGTTGAAATCAGTGGGCTTATTTTTTGATCTGTCATGGTATCTGCCTGTTCTTATTCTTTAATTTGCCTTAATGACAGAAGAGTCATTACTACAGAAGAGTCAACTGCAGAGTGTCCTCTATTCATTTGTTTCAGCATGCAAGTGTAACTTTCTATGTGCCTTGTATGGCTATGTGCTTATACATGAGTTCATAGAGGTCTTTTCCAACCCTAACGATTCTAAGATCACCTAGTCCAACCATCAGCCCCACCATGCCCACTGACTGTGTCCTTCAGTGCCACATCTACACAGCTCTTGAACACCTCCAGGGATGATGACTCCACCTCCCTGGGCAGCCTGTGCCAGCACCTCACCACTCTTGCTGAGAAGCTGTTTTTCCTGATATCCGATCTGAGTTCTTTACTCTTGTGTTTTCTTCTGAAAAAAGAGGTGGGGTGGCAGCATAATGTGGGTGGCATCAGCTTAATACGGTATTTTGCTGCTGCTTCTGGCCTACAATACTCTTAATACTCTTAATAGCAAGAGCTCATTTTGTGGGAAGAAAGGAGAACAGACTTGTCCAGCTGTGATTTTTAGAAGTGACATCTTATGATGGCCAAGATGCTGTGGGGAGCAAACTTTTTGCAGTATCAGGTCAAGCGCAGAGCAGAGACTCATTGTCCTACTTAACTTCCTGCTCTGACAGCCAAGTTTGCCTGTCTCTTCTAGTAATAGCGATTTGTTTTTATGGTACGTGCTTTGGGGGGGAAGGTTACCAAATTAATTTCTGATTGCAAACCATTATCTCTTCATTAGCTTATGTCACATCCAGGTATAACATTTTGTTTTTGATAAGGGTTCTGAGATAATTTATTTATAAGCAAAAAGTTATTAGTGGCTAGTGAAATGCATGATCTTCTCGTTATTTCTGCTGTGTTTATCAGGGTTTATTAAAAACTACTGCAGTTAGTTAGTTAGGCCCTTTCCCTGCATTTTTTTTCTTTCTTTTTAGAAATGGCCATATGACTGCGGGTTGTGGGGATCTGAGGACTTGTGCCTCTTGTAATTCCACTCATCAGACACTCAGTTTGAGAATGTACCAGTGGCATCACAGGTTAAGCACAGCTTTTGCTGGATTGTTTAATCTTCTTTCATATTGCTTGGTCTTCTTGCACTTTAAATGGTACTGGCAACGCAGAGTATTAGCTTTCATGCTTGGTGGATAGTATTGCCTGAATGACGTTTCATGATCCAAATCATACTGACAAGAACATTATCAAGTGCAAATAGAATGTAAACCTTCAGTGACCATGAACCGAGTCGTTGCGACGTTGTGATGGATAGCCTTCTCTGTTGTTACAAGTGGTTTGCACATTTCAAACTCTTTCTTTTGCCTAATAAAAAATACCTTATCACACATGCTTTAAGTCTAAGATCAGTGCTCATTTAAGTGATAGTTAACAGGGTTTAGAAATAAACATAATGCACACTTCGGAATTCTTTTTCTGGTGTGGTTTAATATAGTTGGCTGAAATATTGTGCGATTGGCAAGCACCGGGAAGGTGCTTTGCTCTTTTCATGCTGTAAATGAATCTTAAGCATGGTAAGGGCTTTGAGTAACTTAATGGACTTTTTTTCTAGGCATCCCTAGAACTTGGATATGTTCAACATTAGAAAGAATCTAGCTGTAGGGAGAGTCAAAGTAAGAAGAGTTTACTCAGTTAAAAGCTGGTTTGGGGAAACAAGGGTGGAAAGAAAGGCTGCATCAGTGTGCAAGTGTCCAGGGAATCAGTAGAAAATTAAGAGCATGTGGTCCTAGCACTCAAACTGTACTTCTTTGATAAGGGCCAAATGATGGTTTTGGATTTATTCATTAAATAGAGACCTCTTTCTTGTCATTAAACCTTCAAACAGACAGTGCTGGAAAAGCAATATTTGGAATTTCAGACAATTCTCTATTCAGTAGATGCCATGTTCTACTTTTTTTTCTTATTTTTTCTAGTTTAAAAGAGCAAAATGATAATGAAATGGTGGTGGTGCACTGCTATGCTACTGCAAGTAAGAGGAGCACAATGTTTGATATTTACTACGCTTCTGGGAGGCCTGAGGAAGGCTCTGAAGCCCCATGTCATCTAACAGAGCAGTGCATGTGTGCAGCCAGGCCACCAAACTGGGATCATCACTGGCTGTCGATGTGGTTCCCATCATCTTCTGTCCATGATTTACATCAGGGATGCTCAGCTCATCAGAGCAGGTGGCCAAAGGGAATCCAGCTTGTCAAGATGGGGCCATATTTCCATATTTTATCAAAGTCTACCTCCTTGTTTCCCTCCTGCACTGAGGCCTTATGGGAAGGTCCTGCCCAACTGACCATCATGGGATCTGCCTTCTCTCATCCATGGTAGTTTCATTATTGAGAGCACCAGCTTTTTTCTGGAGCTTTGTACTTTAGAATTTGATCTCTTTACAAGGCAGGTGTGTGTGTGCACCTTCCTTTGTACTGTGCGTGTGAATATGCTTAGGTTTTTGAGTGGCTGAAAGCAATTTAAAGCTGTTTTCCTAAAATATAGGACTATAAAGTTTAAACATGAACAACACCAACAGAAAGGTTATTTGTGTGTGCTAAATCCTGTGGTTTTTTTTATATTTATTACTTCATGTTCCTCCTAGAGCTCTTTATTTCTGGTTTCTTTGTGTTTACGGTCTCCCTGGCTTATTAACTCTGCAGTGCCGTCTTACTTTGCTGGTGGTGACAGGCTGTCAAACCGCTGTAGATTTCCCCATTACAGAACCCCGCTAGTGACAAACACTGACTCATCACACAGCACTGGTCCAAAATGACAATTGGAAAAATCAGAAATGCAACCTCTGAAGCCACTCTTAAGGACTACCCTGAACTCCCACAGTTCTCATTGTCCCCTCCTCCTGTCTCTTCTGCTTGCTGCCACCACCCTGACTGCGGCTCCCAATGTGACTGGCTCACAGTCCCTGGGCTGCCACAAGCATCCCTGCATGCTGCATAGCTATGCTAAGCCACAGCAATGTGGCAAGCTGCTGTGGACAAGCAGAGCAGCCATTCGTGAGTGTTCATTTCACCTGCCTTGTGCTTTTTCGTAGTTCTTCTTAATGCTTCTCTCCACAAAGATGGGCTATCTAATAACACTGTTTCCAGTATGTTAGTTGTAAGCCTGTCAGGTACTTGGAGAAGGCAAGAAGAAAGTTGCCTTGTGTATTTGGAGCATCCCTAGGAAGGATTACAGACAAGGAAGTCATGGTTTGGTAGGGTGAGGAATTGGTGTTGGTGCAGACAGTAATGCAGTTTATAGCAGCTGAAAAAAAAAATCCCGAACCATAAATACATTTTGTGTCTGACCAAACAAAAAAAAAAAAAAGAAAAAAGGAACAGTTGTATAATTTCTTTACTGAAAGTCATGGATGATAGTCATACCACAACAGAAAACAGTATATCAAGTTGATGGCATAAACCTGGGGGAGGTGAACACTTGCCAGGGGCACTAATTCCATCCTCTGAAGAGGGAGAGGAACAGGAAGGTCATCCAGTAAAAAAAGTGGGGAGAGACAGAAATTGCATTTTGCCAATTAATTAACAACCAGCCAATCTATAGCCTGTAGCTTTCCTGCGGACCCGTAATTGAGAGCAGAACCCATAAGCTCAGCTTTCAGACCTTCCAATGTGTGATGGAAGGTATCAGTCTGTGACAAATCATCAGTAGAGGACACCTGTGCTGTTATGCGTGGTACCATTAGCTGATCAGTTTAATTCTTTAATTACTGATAGATTTTGATACCTCCACTGCTTTTGTTTTTTTAATAATTTTAATTAATTACAAGTGGACTTAAGTAGTTTATTTGAAAAAAGTCACATAAAAATAGTTTTAACTCATGTTCAGGCTCTTTGCTGAGAAGTATTTGAATGAATGTTTCAGTGGACTTAATTTAAAACAAACGAAAAATCACTTCACAAAACATCAGGCTTATTATAAAAACAGAGGCAATGATGAAGAGCACTAAGAGAGGGAGGATGAATACCAGGGGAAGAGCATTTTAACAAAAGGATCTCTGCTCTCTATAGAAGGCCTGCTTCCTAACCTGCATCTGCAGACAGTGCTGACTGAAGAAATTAGATGACATTTTTTTCCCTTCCCCCCTCTGATTCTATCCCTGAGGACTCAAAGATGTTTAATTTGGTATGCTTTTGAGTCTTCCCTCCCACCCTCTGAAATCTCCAGGGATATTTTATCATGCAATACAGCTGAAATTTAGATGTTGTTATGCTACTACCTTAGCTGGGATTGTACTTCACTGCTTTCTTCATCAAAAGATAAAACAAGCAAAGGACTCAAAACATACACAAATAGGGTTTTTTTTATTGGCAAGCTATGTAGGTTTCAGTAAGCAAAACACTTGCAAACTCCCGTTTCTGCTTTTCCATGGATCAGTGGGTTAACTAAAGCCTATGAGAAGGCTCCCAGTTGTGTGATGGTTGTGACAGGTATTAGATTGGAGGCAAAAAGAGACAGAAAGGACTATCACTGAAAATAGCACAAGGCTGAGGCTTATAAAATACAAGAAAAAAAAATATTGAGTTCAGACAGAAAAGTTACCTACTGTTTACTTGCATTTTACAATGTCAGTGGGCACAAGTGAATGAGTTGGATGCTCAGCTTTGTCTCTTCCACTTTGTTTACTAATTCTTTTCTTTTTCTTTTTAACCTTTATCACCCCCTCCTGAAGGAGCAAAAGAGAGAGTTAAAACTAGGAACAACAAAACAGCCTCTTTGGGTGATCACAAAGACCTCCTGGTGTTTATAACTTTTCAGAACAATTGACGATACCATGAAATTCAGAGTAGAAATACTATTTAATATTCTTTGATGAACCGATGTTTGGGTGCGCATTTCATTACAGGGGGAGCTGATGGCAAGCAGGGGAAAAATGCACTGTAAAAAAGTCTCCTAATGAAGTTGGCAGAAGAAGCCCTGGTTTTGAAAGCTGTCAGAAACTGCCCTTGCTGCAGTGAAGACCTGCTTGGATGGCAGTGGAATATCAGCCCCATTAGCTATTGTTTTTAATGCCTTTGTGTCCTGACAAGAGGAGAGAAAGCTGTTTCTCTGGCACATGGTAATTTCAGGAGCAAGCTGGACCTAAGGTTTGCTTAAAAATGTCTGTACTGTGTGGCTCCCAGCTGTGAAATTTTGCCTGCAGTTTATTTTACCTTGAATTAAATGGATGGTGACCAGGAATGGCGCAGGAAAGTGAACAGCAGCATCTCACCTGCAGTCCTGTGAGGTACCCTCTATGTTCAGTTGCAGTCCTTGTGCTATGATTTCATGATTTTAAGTCTTAACGCTATAATGATTATTGTCTGCTCAGGATGCAGAGCTGACTCCTGTTAAACCATAAAAGAAATCTGGAAATGGGGAAACTATGGCTTTGGATAACAGTGAAGGCCTGAATAAACACATTGCCTGTGCTTTTGTGAAAACAGGCTATCACGCTTCAACAAAGCTTCACTTAGCCATCATCTTTATTGTTTAGATTCAGCACCTTATTGGAGTGAATAAATACTCATGGCTATTCATATTAACGTGATATAAACCTGAGAAGGCCAAGACCCATGTTAACATGTGGACTTTACAATTTCATTACTATTTATTTCCACGATCTGTAATATTGTGGCATCATTTTTGAATTCTGCTGCAGGCTCAGAAATGGTATTGCCTGAGCTTATGCTCAGGTTTCATTTCTAAGGCTGTGTTCACAGGGTAGGAAATTATCAAACAATGAAGCTGCAGAGGCAGTACTGCTATAGAGGAAGGATTCAGCAGCAAATTCTGCAAGTGTTCAGTCAGAATATACAGCATTTTTGATCTTACGCCTGTTTTATGGGAAATACAGAGGAGGAGGCAGAGATGTGTAGTTCAGAGACTTAAAAGAACTCTGTTGTCTTCTTTACTTATGTCTTGAACCTGGGTGGATGCACTGGCTTTTTTTTTTCCTTTCCTTTCAATGCTAAAATGTTTAGAGTGTTTAATTAGATCAAATAGCTGTTTGGGAAATGAATGGTACACACTGCAGGCAGTAACTGGGTTGTGAGAGATGCAGAGAGAAAAACCTCTGGTTTTTAATTCTGCCTGTAGAGACTGTTCCAGGTGAGGGTTATTTTTTTCCTCCTCTGGAACATTTCGATAAAGATCCTACTTCTCTCTTGATAAGATTGAGTGGCAAATTAATTTGTTTGAAGAACTATAAATAAATGAAATCTGTAAGGAATTTTCTTTCCTTTTAGGGTTAATTCCCCCTCTCCTCCTTCCCACCCCCTTCATTTTTACGCTGCAGTATCAACAAAGACTCCACTACAATAAAATCAAAATATCTGAGTGAGGGAAACAGAAAATGACAAACGGAAGGTCAGTAGTTGCATTATTCCTGCACACATTTGCTTTCTCTCTCCTTATACTTTGCGTTTTTTAGCAGTTTCCATCAGGCAGTATATTATTTGATGCAGTGTCATTATATGGTAGGAACTGCAGCCGTTCTACAGCTTTCTAGATGTCATCCTGCCAGATATTTGAGCCCACAGTAGTTTGCATTTGTTACTCTTTCTGGTGTGCTCAAAATATCTTCTAGTATTCATGTACAGATATGAAAGGTTGCTTCACAGAGAGATGAATTGAGCCAGCTTGTCATACGTATAAAAATCAATGTATTTTTGGAAAGGGTAGACATATGAGGAATAAACCAGAATCTGGGGATTCTCAGCTTCTTATAGTTCTGTCATATGTCTGAATTACTACAACAGGAGTCATGGGTCTGAAAATGAGAGCATTCCATACATCCTACATTTTGTTTGAAGGGGATCTCCAATTAGGAAAGGTGGGGTTTGTGATTCCGCTGACAGTGTCTACTTTTCATATACACATTGCTCCGTGTGCCTTGTTCCGTGACACCTGGCTGTGATTAATAACTGCTTTTCTCATGGCTGAAAAAGAAATCAAATGCCTGAAAAATAAAAAAAGTGTTTTCCTTACTCTCTTTAGATCTTGCCAGAATGTGCAAGTCTGCAATGTTTTTATCAGTACTGTTCTTTCTGTTACTTAATATTGATGCTATTTTACAGTTGTAGTGAATGTACAAGCTGTGCAGAGTGTATAGGTAAAAAAGCTCACCTTCAGCATGCTCTGTTAGTGTTCCCTGCCTGGCATAAAACTAGAAGCAAGCTGAGAAACAGGAAATAAAGAAAATAATGTATTTTATGGGAGGGAAGCAGTTTGTTGCAACAGATATATCCCATTAGTGTTGTGATGACATTAGATGCCAGGATATTCCATTTTAACTCGATCATAAATTTGACTTTGCCTAAAGGATTTATCATCGGTGATGTCTGTGTCCCAGTAGCTTCTTTATGGTTTGCAGTCTTGACTTCAGACTCCCTTTTAAGACATCTTTTATCAAGAAATTGGAACTCTGTACCCTTGTAAATTAGGATTGGAGTGCAAAGCTGAAATTTTGCAGCCTCCCTCCTGTTGACAAATGTTCTTCCTTTTAATCTAACGAGCAGACAAGAAAATGAATTAAACATCAGCTGAGTTGGTGAGCTAAATGTCAAAATCCTTTCAATATCAAGGGAAAAAGCATTTCACCTCACAGGTGTCTAAACAGCCACTTGGTTAGTTAAGATTAAATCTGAATAGGATTATTTTGTTTTATCAGAAATGAAAGAAATGCCCCCCTTTTTTTTCTTGATTACCTTTTCCTTAGGAAATGCTTCCTTTATAGAAACCTTATTCTCCATCTGCAGCAATTAAGGTCATTTTATAACCTTTGGGGGAAAAAAGCAGACTGACAAGAACAACTGCTCTATACTTAGCAATTAATCGATTTAAAGAGAAGTGATATAGTAAAATATCAGATACTATTAGACATACCTCACTATAACTACAGAACTACAGATAAAGCACTGGAATATTTATCAGAATTTAAATTTATCTGAATCCGTTGCTAACACTATTTAAATAGTGTTATTTAAGCTATGGTTTAAATGCACTCTTGCTTGTACAGCTGCCTGACAATGTGGGGTTGACATTAATGATGGGGGTCTCCCTCTTGAGTGGGATTTCAGTGCTTCTATAAATCAGATGTTTGCAAACAAGAGTAAGTTCAGTAGACAGTCATGATAAGGTGACCTGTACTCAAGTTAGATAAGTAGAGGTAGATGGCGTATTTAAATTACAGGTGGCTCTTTTTTTTTCCCCTCAAAAAAACCTACCTAATTTTCAATGAACACTTCCCACACAGACGAGAACGGTTCAAAATTCTATTAAATCACATTAAATTTATTAGTGACTTAATTAAAATAAGGAAATAAAGGAGTAAGTTGGGGATGCTGAATTCAGAGTTAGACCAAATGTTGCCGTAAGTAGGACTGGATCATTTCAGTATTATAGATAGAACATAAATATATAACTGCAGTGACCACTTTCCCAGTAGATGAGTGCAGGACTTTTTTCTTTTCCATGTGAAGCCTTACTTGGGAGTTGCTAGAAGCACACGGTTGCTCACAATCCGATGGGATTCTTTCTGGTTTGGTCTATTCTCATTGCTTTGGTACCTGTTGCAAGTCGTTTTACCCTGGGAAATCCCTAGAGGATGGAAGTTGAACTGGGTTTCCTTGGAATTCCCTTGCCGTAACAATCCTGGATAGCATAAAGGGAGCCGTTTGAAGCACAGCCCACCACTGCATGAAGCTGTGTCCATTAGTGTTTTTTGGCACTCCCTTACAGACAATGTTAGCTGTGCTGAGACCTATGGCAGTGTTTCTCCTTACAAAAAAGTGAATCAGAGTCTCACTTCTCCGTGGGTGTATGTGAAAGAAAGGTAGCCTCCAATTAAGATATCAGACAATATCTCAGAGAAAACAGTGATGTCTGTACATAAGGGAGAGAGCTCTTGGCAGCTGAATAACAATACCTCCTCACTTCATTGCCTTTTGAAAAGGAAAGACAACTTTCCTTCTTATCCTTATCTGAACTGGGCTTGTGAGACAAGAAACATCCTTTCTGCTTTTATTTTCTCATGTACTCAGCATAATCTGATAAAAGTGAAAGAATCAAAATCTATCACCTGATGTGGAGAAGTATCATTTACTGGCTTATTGAACTCTCAGTTTTGCAACTGTCTACCCAGTCTTTTCCATAGAATTTTGTTGCTTGAGTCTGGCTGGTCTTTCCACCTCTGACTGAGAAATGTTCCATGCTGTTTGTTGTAGAGATGGTGACCTTCCAAATATTGTTACCTTTATGTAAAGGGGCTGTTGCAAAAACAAAGCAAAGCAAGACAAACTGTGTTTTTCCTTTCTAGCATTTTCACAGGAATTAAATTATTTTTCTAAAATACACTCAGATGTGATTTCATTGACCCTGAAGAGTGCATATATTGTGCTTAGCCATTTTAGCTGCTGGCTACAAAACTGCCTGGTGGAGTAAGGACTGGGGTGAAGGGTAAGAATCAGGCAAGGGCTATGTCTGTGTTCCTGAACATGAAATGCCAGGTTCATCCTTTTGCATGTGAAGGGCTGATGCATAGGCAATGAGCCTAGAAATGTGACTGGCCCTGTGTCAGTCAGTCATGTGTGATGCATGATGACTGCAGTTACCTCTAGTGGGGTTTCCAAACTCTGGTATGAAAACTTGTCTGCTGTTGCGTGTACTTGTTGTTTACCTTAGTGTGGAACAGCTGCTGTTGGGCATCTATAAAACCATTGTCTCTCCATAGTATTGATAAGTAAGCAAAACTTCACATGGTACCTTCTATTATAACTCTTCATGAGTGGCATTTCAGTCTCTTGGCGTGCATTGTAGACTATATCTTCAGTATGTAACAGTAACCTTCATGTTAAATGCTTTGCCTAGAGAAAGATATAAAAATGTTGCCTGCTTTCCCCTCATTCCTGCTGGTCCAGTATCACATAGAAAACATTTTTTGTTCTGCCTCTTAGAAACCTACAACATTTTGGTATGAGAACTTTCAGAATAATGGGCAGAAACATACTTTGTTCTGAATTTTCACAGCTGATCAGAGTACTAAAGATGTTCATTATGTAAGATAACTGTAGTAGGTTTGCACTCTCTCTTCACCAGTCTTTCTTGGTGAATGACTCTGATTCACATCAGGGTCCAAGAGGTTAATGTGCAACTGCACTGTGAATAACTGTGTCTGTCGGTTAAGCAGAGGAAACTAAAATAGGAAACAATGAAAAAGCATTTACTGGAGCCTGCTGGGTTATTAGGTGGACTGTAGGCATGAATTAGATTTAAACTCATATTTTTAGAGCCTTGGATATTTGATTCAAGCCTGCCATACAGATAACACTCTCTGTATCTCCAGCAAGACAGATGCTTGCTGTCGAGGAGGGGATCATGGCAGTTCAGCAGGGAGCTCTTTGCTAGCCTCTTAGGAGTAGTCAGCATTCAATTCGATGACCAGTGATCTAGCTGATAACCAGAAATAAGCAGGACAGGAGGAAAAAAAAAAAAGCTTTTCATTGAGACTGAGGTTTTAGCTGATATGCACTTAAATATGATGGGATTTTGTTTAGTTTCCAGATTAACTTTGCTGAAAATAAGAAAAATGGCCGCATTCTGCTTCAGTTTGGCTCCTGCATTGGCTGAAGAGTTCCTTTCCCTATATACTTGTACACTAACACTTTAATCATCCGCAGAACAAAATCCAGCTCTGGAAAATAAATGACAGATGACATTTTGGCTTTTCTCAGCTACAGTGCCTTGCATCTAAAAAAGATGGTAATACTGGAACAAAGAATGTTTGTTTTTGCTGGAGCTGTGCTATTGATAAATGTTCTGTCTTTTCATCTTGCTTCAGGAAGAAAATATGAATTAAACATTAATTGAACTGTATTGACTGCCAACACATAGAAATCTTATTGTAGATGTTAGAGAGTGCAGAAGGCTGCAGGGCAGATTGCTGTTTCTTCATTGATTAGTTCAGTGGTAAAAAAGACTTGTTGACAGAGTGCTTTTCTTATGAGAGTAATATTTACTTCCCATAATATTGCAGCAGAGGAGATAAGCTTAGGAAAGACAGTGTGTAATATGTTCTATACGTTGGGTAGGAAATGCTGATTTCTCTCATTTCTTCTTTGCTTCTAACTGCATTAAGATTTTCAGCTTCTCTTAAGAGAAAGATATCATACAGAACTATATCCTAGTGGTGGCTGTGAATTTTCTTTCCCTTTGCTTTGTGGTTTCTTTTTTTTTTTTGTAGTTGCTGGTGATGCTACAAATTTATGTGCCTTTTCTTTCTGTTGGCTCTTCTCTGTGTACAGTAATAGGTTTTCCAGTACCCATAGTAACGCATATTGAAGGTGATGGGCAAAGAATCCCAAAGCTGAGATTCTTGGCCAAGATGACTGCACTAGAATTTAAACGAAACAGTAGAGTCTTTGAGAGACCCCTTAAGCACTGAATCAGTGGATGAACAGAGGACTTTAAAATACACTGTGGTTTGAAAACTTCTATGTTATATCTATAGAAGGGAATCTGATTAAAGTGATGCTTTTACTTTCAGGGATGGACAGCCGATATTTGCAAATAGCCTAAAAATAAATATGGCTCTGAAAAACTGCCAATGCTCAGAGCAGGTGGTCATATACTGCATATAAAAAAACAAAAACAAGAAACCCCCACAAAAACTGCACAAACTGAATTTCCTGGATGGTTTAGTTTATCTGTGAGTACTGTAACAATTAGTCCTGTATGATGCAGTAGCACACAACACACAATTTTCATTGTTTTCTTCTGTAATGCAAGCCACTATATAATCTTTTCTGTTTTTCTTTTGTCTTCCTTTTTAACATAAATATATAAGCACAAAAGCTTGAAATTCTCAAGCAATTTTGATTTTGGTGGCACTAAATATTTAACAAATTTTTGTGTTGACAAATCCTTTGGAATTACAATAGGAACAAATTTATTTTTTTTTCCAATCCTATTCATGCCTATCAACATCTTTCTTGAGCTATAGCAATGGGTAACCAGCGAACAGTGCGCCTTGTATATCTCTACATATTTTTCATACTACTGAGACTGGGTTTATTTTGCTTATTTTGTTTTCTCTCCACTCTACCTTATGTTTTCAGAAATTCATTTTTTTATTGGCTTGCTGGAACACTCACGGCAAATACTAATTTGCTGTTAGTCTCAGGCCAAGGACAATGAATGAAGCAGCGGATTTAAATCACCCTGTGTGTGTTATGAAATCAACCCTAAGTATAAGCAAACATCTGTAGGCATAAGAAAGATGACTTTCTACTTTTCATGTCTACATTTAGAGAAGTCCATCTTCCAAGGCTGTCAGTAATGTTGATCATTGGTGAATTACTGATGTAGAAATTCAATAGTTTCATTTATCTGAACTGCACTTGCTATATCTTTAATGCACCTGTATTTTATCCAGACTGCAAGTGCAATAACGTTCACTGATACAGATGTATTTCCGCTGAGGTGTGATGGCCACCCGTTGCCCCATATCATGTGTTACCTGATAGAAATAAGTTTTCAGATGTCATGCAAAGGTGAGCTTTTCTTCAAATATAATTTTCTTTCCTTCTGTTGTACTTCATCTCCTCCCCCTCAGGAATTTAGGATTGAGACTGTAATAACAGCAGCAATAAGAAAGGGTGTGTGTTTGTGACACTGGCTTTTTTGCAGGATCTTTTGTGCCTCTTGCTGGATACTTCAGGTGCAAGGTGTTTTAGCTGTAATGTGAAAACACATTCATGACTTTGCTTGCCTCACTCTGGGCAAACAGAGGGAATGTCATAGCATAAAATGCCAGAGCCAGTTAACTTTGTGCAGAGATCTATATCAGGTTGTTTGAATTTGAATGGCCTCCTCGTATCCTTTCCTACTAGAGGAGAAAGGGCTCAGATTACAGGTGCATCCAAATGTAGCTGATGCAGATGGCAGATTAACATGTCTATTTCCAGCTCTGCCTGTTAAATCATTGTGCAGTCTCCTGCCTCAAAACATAAAGTCTTTTTTAAGGTTAGGTGATTTAGCTTGGATTAAAATCAAATGCATTCCAACGCCAGAAGTTTGAGGGATCTAGACCAAATCTGATTTACTGATGTCAGCTGTCTCAGAGAAGTGGAGACACATTAGTGGACATGAATGTGTGTCATCTGTGAGTTGCACCCTGACTCCTTCGATTATTGAACAGATCAAGCAGTCAACATTACCAGCCTCATGTGCTTGAGAGCAGGAAGAAGTTTTCTGAAATACTTTTTTTTTTTTTTTTTAGATAAACTCTTACCCTTAGGTAGTTGAAGGTTCCTCTTTCTAGAAGACTTAATTTTCAGCTGAGCTGGGCTCTGAGTATGTCCAAGGTCTGCAGGTGTCCAGTAATGGTCACTGCAAGGCCCCTGGAAAGGTGGTTGCAGTGGGGAAGCTCAGCTCGCAGGTACATGGACCAGTGTCTTACTCTCATTATAGTGAAGCACACCCTGGTTGTGTGCTTTCCTAATGTGTCCTCTTGATTGCATCATCCAAGTAACTAAATACAATTGACCCTATCTGTGGTTTGAGACACTGAGCCTTCAGGGGCCAGGTCTTCATGCGGGTCCAGTGACTCCATTACATACTTCTACCAAATAGATGCAGATTAAACTAGAAGAAAAGCCTTTTGCTGTTTTGACTAGCCCCTCAGAAACAGTCTGCCACAAAAGTCTTTTTCTTCTCATGACAAAGTAGGCTTGTGCCATCACAGCTGCAGGTTTGGGATTAGCTCCTGCAAGTCTCTCTGTATTCAGAAATGACTTCTGAAAGCCTCTTTGAGGAGCACACGCTTCCTGTAACTCAAGTCATGAAACTAAACATTCAGCTTTTATTTTTAATTTTTTTTCTATTAGCATCTTGTTTTCAATGATTTTTTTTTAATTAAAAAGATTTCAGTTCTCAAAAGTGACACATCAGTGCTGTGATTTAGACTTTAGTTCTGAGATCCTTGTTCTGAATTGTTACAAGCTCGTCAGATTTTTACGTCAGAGGCACATTTGTGAAATATAAGTTGCAGCCTTATATGCCAGTATCCCAGATCTTGCCACATGCTGCCTTAAGCTGAAGAATTGGAGACCAGGTAATAAAGAAGGCATCTTGCTGACTAGCAGTACCAGTAGTCTGGTACGGTAACAGTTCAGTTTCAGGAATGCTACTTTTTTTGACTACTTTGTGTGAAGTACAGTGAGCTGTTTTCTGTTCATTTTAGATCAGTTATCAGTTCTCATGTGTTATTTTTATTATTGTTATGGAATGAACCTGATTTTCTTTTCAGCTCCATGGATTTTGTAGCATGGTAAAAAGAAATATGTGAACCCAGCTCTGTGTTAGCCTTTAAGCTCACCCCAGGTTTGCAAGAGGTAGCGTGGGTTCCCCAGGAAGCCATGTGCTGTGTTTCTGTGGCTGCAAAGCCTTCACCTCCCAGCTCAGCCGGGGCTGTGCCTGCTGGGGATGGAGATGCAAACTACTCTGTGCTGTTATCTCCTCTCTATCCTGCTGTGTGTGGCTTTTTGTTTAAAAAGGAAAATGTGCTGTGAATTGAAGATAATCACACCCCCCTCCGATTCAAACTACCCACCTTATTTCAGCTTTTGTACTCATGTTCTTGCCATTATTTAAATTAATGTCTGATAACTCTAAGGATTTTGCTTGCTCTAATTTGTAAAATGCCCAGGTTCATTCAATCAAACATTAATTCAGTCCTCAAAAGATATTTACGTTATGGATTGATTGTATAGTTTGCACTAAACCAGCACACTGGTGTAATTCTGACTGGTAGAAGCAGCTGCTTTTAATTGTCTCCAATGGCGACCTGTCAAAAATTGATCCTCTTCTTGGTCTGAAACAACAGTGACGACTTTCTAACGTAATTACCTAGGTGACTCCCAGAAAGGAAGATAAATGCATGATAACAAATTCTAGCATGCAAAATCTGGTAATTATCAGTACAAATCATTGCCACCTGTGCCTTTTTCTTTTTTTTTTCCGTATGTTTATGATAGTGAATAGTCCATATGCTTATGGTAGTGCATTTCAAGTCCTGCACTAAAGATTTTCTTTCTACATGAGTGAATGAGCAATAACATTCTGTGTAACTTTGAAATCTGCAATACATAATGTTACTCAAATGAAAATATTATGCCTTTTGAAAGCTGATTTCGCAGCATCAGGACTGTAGTTATCAAGTAGAGATTTTTTTTTCTGTTAACTGCACAAGCCCTACAGGAGGTTTAGAAGAGATGACTTGAATGCAAAATCACAGGTCTGGCTGCATTTTTGGCATGACGTGATTTTCTGTTTTCCCCAAATCAATAACTTTAGCTTACAAAGGGCTCTGGAAATGGTTGTGGATTTTGACTGCCACTAACTTTTAACTGGAAAAGTGTTTTGGGCTGTGGTGTTGGGCACATTTTTTTTTCTAGTACTTTGAAGTCTGCGGGGGTGTGCTGTCTCAATTGGAGGAAAAATATTTATTCTGTTTTGAGAATCTTTCTTTAATTAGCAGTGTTTAGTTTCTGTTCCCAGTGTGAGGGAAGATGGTGAAGAAACTATGTTCATGTCTGAGGGTGGAAAGATTCCTCTCCAAATGCATAACTGCGTCAGATCACTTGAAATATAGATGCATTAATAATGTAAAGCCAAATAATACTTCCTGTCATATATTAAGCTTTGTTAATGGTTAATGTCTCTACGTTTGCCTTTTATGGACTAGACCTCTCTATGTGTACTTTTTGCTAAGACCTTTTGGTTGAGTTATCCAAATTTCAAAGCCTAGTTGATGCGTACATTTGCATTTGGGGAGGCATTGGACAAGTTAGCGCTGAAACTGGATTGAGTTTTCCTTGTACAGGGCTGAATTCACTTCTGTGCAATAACAGCTTTTTTTAATTTACTAATTAATTTAATAAGGCTCAAATACCAGTATGTCAGCATAATGCAACATATCATTAAATACGAAAAGTGAGAGATGTGTGTCTTTGAAACTCCTGATGAGTAGAAATTAAATCAGCGCTCTTACAGAATGTAGACTATCCAAAAGGATAGGGTATGATTGCCGTTATTTTTTTTGTGTGTTGTTAGAAAAATATAAGCAGGTCCCTTCCTGCAAACCAAACATTAATAGAGTTCATGACACAATGGAAAGCATTTGGGTTTGCTGTTGAAACTTTTTTGCTTAGTTACTAATTTTTTAATCTAGCGGTTAGAACATGGCACATTTCAGAAAGCCATACAACGTGTGAAAAATGTCCTTGCGCAACGTAAACCTTCTTGTGATCGATACTTTTTGGCCTTTAATATTATTTTGCATGCAGCTTTTTTAAATAAAAAACAACAGCAATGCATCTGTATTTCTACCTTTCGCTGTGATTCAGGTTTTCTTTTTTTTGCATTTTGCTGTATATTCATTGCAGTACCTCTGCTTCATTGGAATGTTTCAGCAGTTTACTGTCTCATCTTTCCATTTATTTGAAAATAAAATTTGTGATCTAAAACTGCAGCATTCTTTAATTGGCTAAATACATTTAGTTCTTCTTTCCTGAAACACTATTCTTTGCTCTCAGCATCAGATTCATTGCAGGTATCTGCTGCTTCCAGTGACAGCTGAAGATTTCTGATGGTTTTGCATTTGTTTTGTGTTCATTTATTTATTTATTCTCAGCTAGCTAGTGGTATTAAACCTGTTTTGTTTTGTTTTTCCCTGGCAGCTTCAATTTGCAAAGGCTGAGCAGGTCAATCTATTGTCCTTGCTGGCGGCCTGAGATGCTGCTGGCCTCCCTCACAATAGGCAGCCTTTAGGGGTCAGAGCCTGCGTGTGGCTGATAACAGTGCTATTCTTGGCTGGAAAACACTGTGATTAGTGAGCTTCAGTCCGCCTCAGCGTGGGACTGGAGCTCAGTGACAAATCCTAGAGACGCCACGTTCAGGGATCTCATCTGTCTCTGGCTTTTTCTTTAAGAATGGGAGCTGCAAAGTGAGAAATCAAAATACTGCTGCTTTTTGTTTGTTTGTGGGTTAGGCTTTTTGTTTTTTTCTTGCTTTTTTTTTTGATTGAAACTTAGTAAGAGCACGAGGGAGTATGGAGAGGGCAGACATCAGATTTGCTGCCTCATCCCTACACAGTATGTGTACAGTCTACAGTCTCTGACAGACAGAAGTTATGCTTCCTCATTTCTGTCCTCAAAATCCCAGCTTCCCCTGCCCCTGGGATGGTGCAAACCCTGATCAGGGCACAGGCTGGGGATGGCCTGGCTGGGGAGCAGCCTTGTGGGAAAGGCCTTGGGGCTGCCATGGGCAGCAAGCAGGACGGAAGGCCACAGTATGTACTGGCAGCAGTGGGGCCTGGGAGCAGGCTGCTCGTGTAAGTGTCTAGCAGGAGGATGAGGGACAAAAGTAATGAAAGCTTCAGACTGGACATGAAGAAAAACTTCTTCCCCAAAGGGCAACTGGGTAGGCTGCCCAGAGAGGTTGTGCCATCTCTTGAATGTTTTCAAGACCTGACTGGAGCAAGTCTCAGAGCCGACCTCGCTTTTGAGCATAAAGTTGGACTGGAGACTTCATGTGGTCCCTACCTAGCTGATTTATCCTGTGCTACTCTCATCTTTATCCTTTAGATGCCTTTTGAAAAAATCACCTTGAGCCGAACTAGTGATCAAGAAAAAGATATGGAAAGAGGTATGAGCCAAAATGTAGGGCAAGACTTAATATTTCCTACAGGTTTAAAATTAAAGTAGACTTTAAAATTCTCAAATTGGCTACATGTAGGTGGAAACCATAGGAAAAAAAAATAAAAACACCTTAAAAATGAAATTTATTATGCATGGATCCTGGTTGAATGGCTTAAATTGGTAAAATCGGACTTAAATGAGTAAAATCAGACCCTTTATTCAGGCTTAAAAAAGGGCTGTAATCGTGAACTGAACAGCAGAGATGGGAACTATCTTCGATCTGCCAATTATTAATGCAAGATCTGGTTAGGAATGTAAAATTTTAATTACAATAGTCCTAGGTTTATTAAATGCAGTGCTCTAGGCAAGACTGCGTGCAGTATCAGAGGAGCGTAGTACAATCTTTCAACAATTCAAGTAGGAAGAAATGAATGAGTATAGAGAACAGTGATAGAAAGATGAAAATTTACAGCAACTGATGGTACTCTACTGTTCAGTTATTGGTGTTACTACAAAAGAAAAAAATCAAAGAACAGGGAGGAGTAAAGTAACTTTAAAATTGCAGTTGTGAAATCAGGGTAATGCAGGCAAGAAAGAAGGAAAAGTTGTGAAAACAAAACAGAAGTGGGTGGATTTAAGGTCTTATGTGGGAAAATGAAGTAATTAAGATTGATACAAACTTATACTGGTAGGAAAGAGATCAAAAGGAAAAAAATATATCAAAGAAAAATCACCTGTTTTAGAAACCTGTAAATACAGAAGTATATCCTACAGATTAAAAATGAATCACATCAAATGCACAAGGGAAAATGTAGACTAAACTGTAGATAGTTCCATTAATAAATGAAAGAGGTAAAAAAGTAATGTTTTTAGATGTTGAAGCCAATGAGACACTTTAAGAAGTATTCCATATCACATGTGAAGATACATAGAAGAATGAATGAAGCATGCTCAACATTTTGGTGTGAGGTTACAGAAAACTGGAAAAGACAATCTCTTTTTAATGATACTGGCACATCACTATTCTCTTCTTCACTTCTGGCAAAGTTAAGTAATAAAATGTCTTTACAGGGATGCATTCCCAAGTCTTGTCTTCGATATAATCTACAGCATTACTGGTATACCGTAAAGTCAGAGAATCAAAACTATGCCTCACTGGTCAAACAAACATGAAGAAGTGAAATTCATATTTGCTGCATTGTTATTACGAGGTGCACAGTACTTTTAATGTTTTCTTTTTTTATACATTATGTAAAGCTTCCCATTGTAAGGTAGACAAAAAAATGCAGGATTATTGCATACTACTCAAGATGAGCGGAGGTAGACTGGACAATGCTTATAAAATGGCAGAAGTGCAGAGAGCTTTTTAATAATGAGTAGAGCTACAAATGTAGAGTTAAAAGATAATTGCTTCGCAGAACTCCATTTTTATTAATGTCCTTGTTACACTTATTAAACGTGTTAATCTTGGAGGATTTAAGAATTTAACAGCTCATATTCTCACATGTGTAATGTACATATTCATCGATAGACATCTTTCTTTTTAAGAGATGCCTTTTTATTTCAAAAATGCTGATGAGATGCATTTTATCATGATCTGAAGTTGGTAAAGAAATGAGTAAATTAGCTTAGTTACTTTTTCTTTGTACAATATGTGCCAGTGATCACTATTCTTGATAAGTAAGTGCAGAATATTATAAAAGGTGCTTTTTTAACAAACTTTCAAGTAAGTTTTTCAGGTAACAAGACCTTCAGCATGAGGTATGAGCTATACATAGGAAAGATGCAGAGACAATAGACTGTTTCATACAGGTAGGAAGGAATTATAAAACTAGAGACTCTCTGGTTTTTAGAGAATTATGCAACTTTTTAATTAAAGAAATCTCAATAGAGTCATTGAAAAGTCATTGAAATGACATGGATTTAAACACTAAGATGTGTTCCAACTTTTTTTCTAGTAATTAGAGAGAAAGGTTTACCACTCTTTGCTATCAGATGAATGGAGTCCAATGACATTGGCCTTCTATTTAATACGTAGTTCTGTTCTTATTCTGTTCTTCTGTTCTTTCTTTTCCTGTTCAGCAGTGGCTAAAACAGAACTCATGTTTAAATGACCTCTTCAACATAACTTGTTCTAGCTTTAAATCAGATCAGTATGCCTACTTACCACATTCTCCTGTGCGTTTCCAAAACAAAATATCCACTGAAGACAGAAAAGTAAAGATGTGTAAGAGAATTAGAAATCCTATCAAATGACTTCTCCAGAACTCTCAAGGAAAAATTTTCCTTGAAAGCTACTACAAGTTTCTTGTCTAAACCAGTTAACCTGCAAGGAATTATTGACTGGGGGAAGAAGGGGAAGTGTATTATAATATTAATGCTCATCTACAGTCTCATTTAATTAAACAGAAATAGAAATACTGAGTTAAGGGACCAGCAGTTAAACAATATTCACATCCTCGGGAAATAAAGTCTAGGAGGAAAATGGCAGCAGCAAGGGAAATCTGTTCCAGTTAGAACAGAATTCTCCGATCACCTATGATGAGGAATCTTACTGCACTATAAAAGGTATTTATGGCAAAAAAAAAGAAATAAGGGAAACGAATTGAGGTGACTTTTTAACTAGTCATGAGGGAAAAAAAAAAAAGCAGACAAATGTTCCCTTGACTGCATCTAAATAGAATCAGCACAAAATCTGCTTGAAGAACACAACTGAATAATTATGAATAGAATTTTTGGTTTTGGTAAATAACCACCACTCAGTAGACATCCCTACTAGAGGTCTAATAGCAGAAGAACAAAAAGCAAAGACCATCTCACATAGCTTTGTTCTCGTTGGTACATTTCTTTTTAACAGAACTAATTCTGTTTCTTTAGCTGAAGCTATTCCATTTTAATCAGCTTTAATGGGAAGACAAGTTTGAAAATACCACCAGATATATCTTAGTCATATCTTGACCTTTCTGCATATCCTGAAACACATCTTCTATACTATTGTAGCAGAAGGAATGTGTAATTTACAAGGACAGTGTTCTCCAGTGAAGTTTTAACATCAGGAGGAATGATTTGTGTAGGTGAATAGATGCCTTGAGCATAGTGGTATTTTCATACATAATTCTATCTTGCGTAGCTGTACATTTGATATCTTTATACTCCAGAAATATGGCACTTAATTCTTCCCAATGCTCCTACTTTCTTCCTAAGCATAGACCATTATTTTTCAGGTGGACACTTTGAGCGGAAAATAGTGATCTTTCTTTCGCAGAAATTTTCCTTTTATATGGTCCTTCAACTGTTCAAAGAAGAGCGAAAAAATAAGCTATTTATGGAAGGAAGGCATTCAGATTTGTTTATGAAACAATTACATCCAATCTAATGTTTGCGGAATATATCTCCACTTTGTTGTTCCTGCCCTCAGTAAATATTTAGGTTTAAGTTCCACTTCAAATTTATTCTGAGTCAGGCTCCACCTCACACAATTTATTTTGAATAGCAAGATACTTTACATTTACAATAAGGGGAATATTTGCTGCACAGTGAAAGGCTGCTCAACCAAAGAAAGTAATAAAGCAAGAACAGAGAAGCTCCAGATGACCTTAGCTAATCAAATGCTAATTTTGCCATCATGTCTGCTAAACAAATAATTGTGCATTACAGTGAGGCTGAGGCTTTCAGTTGACAAGCAAGGGAGGAGTTCTGACTGTAGATGTCTATTTCGGTCTCTGAGTTTTGTCCCACTGCTGCAGGGTTGTCTCAACTGGTTTGTCCTATTGTATCAGTATGTATGTTGTAGCAGACTGGAGTGGAACTATGCTTCAGTCTGATTAAGTGTGTAAGAGCTGAGCACTGTGGCAAGAATTGGTCCTGTCTTCCAGAGTAAGACATCACTGCTCATCACAGTCCATTCTTCTCCACTTCTATGTAGTCACTAATTGTCAAAGAGCAGATCTGGAATAGGAATTTCCCATTCAGCTTTCTCCCTGCTCTTCCCAAGTGACTCATTCCTTGTCCCCTCTACAGGAGATTATCCACCACTTTCTCTTGTATGATTGCTGAGATCTGAACAGTAAAATGACCAGTTGAAATATTCAGAGCCAGGCTTCTGAGTTAGGACAGAAGATCACTCCTATGACTTTGCAGGAGAACATGGCCAGCTCTGTTGTGTGATTGGCTTTGTGCTATGACGCTCTCACTACGTAAAGTCTAAATTTTAAGCATTGACAAAGACTTGTTTGGGTTTTACTTTGCTTTAGAATGTGATAGTCAGTAGAATGCATCATGTATGTGACAGGGAGACCATAAACCCTTTTCGTAAGTAGAACCTCCTAAACTGGTTCTATCAACAGGACTGTAGTGTGCAAATTGAGTTTAATGTGTTTGAGGGAAGTCAGTGACAACGTTTAGAACTTCCCAGCTATCTTTTGTTTCTGTCTTATTACCGAGTGAATTTGTGGTTTTCTTAAATCTCTGCAAAATCCTTCTCTTTGCCAAGATATTTTGTAATATGCACCTTTGTTATTATTTTCCTCTCTATTCTTCATGATAATTTCATAAAGCAGTTATAGGAAAAAACTTTTGACTAACGCTGTTCATAGAGCAATACTTGTAAGAATTATAAGAATTAAGAGTGGGATATTTTTTGGTCCATCAGATTCTGATGTCTCAAACCATATTCATAAGGCAAAGCAAAGTCCACTACCCTGTTACAAGCAGCAGAAAAAAACAACTGTCTTTATTTAAGCATATAATAGTAACACCTTTGAGACTGCATTAATTGGTCTCAGGAATGTGATTGAAGGGAAGTCCTCTAGAAAACATCCCTGACTCATGTTTCTTTTGAGTTATTTTTACATCTTAAGTATCTAAGTAGTTTTCAATGTTTATTTTACAGAAAATATTTTTGGGGAGTCAAATTTGCCCTTCTATGAAATACTAAAGCTAAACACCTGTTATGCATCAGCTATTCCTTACATTCAAATCAAAGAGAAAATCTGCATAAAAGGCACTAGAAACAAGCACGAAGCTGCAGGCATTATTCTCTTGTCTAAGGTGTTGGATTGGTTGTCATCTTGAGAAATGTAGTTGTCCTTTAATCCAAACACTATTTTATGTACATAGTAAAAATGATTTCTACCCAGTAGTCACATCTAGTCATTGGCTCATAAATTCTTACCAGCCCCATCTTGTTGTCCCTGATGAAGGACGTTCCTTTACTTGAAGCCAAGAGCACTTCCAGCAAGCAGTCATATGATGAGTTTTGAAACAAACAACAGTAGGCATCAGAATTAACAGAAAAGAGCTGCCTGGAACAGTTAAACCAAAGCAAAAATTATCTTAGATGAGTCTTGTCCTTTTCTCTGAAGTCTTCTGAAATAAAATATAAAATATTATGTGTGCTTGTGCAATAAATAAATGAATATGTGCGTGAAAATTCAGTGCTTCTGGAGTTTTAAAAATTATTTTCACTGAGACAGAAAGATAAGTCTTCTGGCAATGTTGTTCATCTGTCAACCGTTACTAAATGGAGAGTGAAGTCAGGTTGTAGTAAATGATAATAATCATACTGTGGACTGATTACTAGACAACTACTCAATAAACTTGGTTTATTGCAGCTGAGAAACTACTTTCCTGAAGCAGTTATGACCACCTCTAAATCAGCTTTCTTAGTAATGTGTCGATTCAGATTCCATAAAGCTGTATTGCTTTGACTGAGAACACAATTTTTTTTTTAGGGTTGCAGTTAAAACATGACCAGATAGGACTGAATCTCCCTAGAAGTTCATTGTCTTGTAGGATTCTCCACAGTTTAAGCTGAGCCTAGGAATGTCCTCTTTGTCTGAAGTATTACTGCATTCAAACAGCATGTAAGCTTTTTTGATTTTTTTTTTTGTGGTATTATTTTTCTACCCTTTTAAGCTTTTTACTTGGAAACAGTAGAAGGTAGGAATACTTACTATATGGGAGTTGTGTTTCTAAGCAGGAATTGGTTTTGTCTGTCATTGGAAAGAATCTATCTTCTTCCAAGATGTGATAGAACCATCTTGGTCTCTCCTCTTTCATGAACTGTAGAGGTAGAGAAGTTATTTTGCCTCTTCTATCAAAGACTTCTATCTTGGAAAATAAATGCACCCTCTTTTGGAAAGACTTTTCAAGGACTTTGCTCTCGCTGTTGATTACAGGGTACCTCCTGATCATCTCTGACAACATGGTTCTCTCATGTAATTGCATACATGAAGGAAGAAACTGGAAGACTTTTGGTCTATCTTTGAGCAACTTGACTGGTGTTTTTGAAGTTTGTGGTATGGTCTTAGAATGGCCTTGATGGGGTAATCTTTCCCAGGAGTTTTGACAATTTGGACTGGTCTCTTCCTTGGGATATTCAGTAAGACCAGCTCCCATAGTTATCTTTCTGTTGCCCCTGAAGTGCTGTCAATGAACTTCCCATCAGCCTGTGTGTCCTAACACACTACGATACTGCTTAGGCCAGTTATATAGCCTGTCTCTTCTTTCATTTTGGATATAAAAATTGACAGTCCCTTTGTTTGCATACTTTCTGCAGCAGGTCAATAGCAGGGAATGAGGAACAAATATCCCTCTGTTCTTTAGGTAACAGATATCACCTCAGTAGAAAGCAACTCTTGAAGAGAACAGGCCAACGTTGGTCCCCTACTCACAGAATAGACTATTCATGGAATACAATATAATTTAACTGACAGCTCTGATGGTAAGGGGTAGCAACCAACCTACACAGGAAAAATTACTGGGAGCAGAACTGTGAGTATGTATGTATGTGGGGGGATGGAATTCAGTGCTGTGGAAGAAAATGCAGGAGCATGGAAGAAAACGGGTGATGGAGGATGAGTTTAAAAGGAATGGAGATTTTTTGGGGGGGAAAAAAAAAAAATAAGATCTAAAGACAGATCAGAACAGGCATCTGAGGAAACAGCAGGGTTTTAAGGAGGACTTGTTGGATATCAGTCCTTAAATTAGGGTTAAATATCTAAAAGAGTAAAAAAAGTCCCTGAAAATGTCATCAAAATAAGTTGTAATGGGTAAGGAGAAATGAATGAAGTTAAGAGATGACTTATTAATTTGATAGAGTGGTTAGTAAAATGTTTCTGTAACTTGAAATCTTTATTCAAGTTGTGTGCTCTGCAGATTTTGACTGCCTGACAAAATGCTAGTAAAATTTCCCTAGACCAGAGCGTTAGCATGTGTGCCTTAGTACCAGAATTTCAGAGTAGTCAAAGGCAGCGTTCAAGCTTTTGACAGTCTTGTAGGGATCCCAGATGCCAATCATTAAGCAGCTTGAAATTCTCTCTTGAAACTCTTCTACTTGACATGATATCCAGTAGGGAGCCAATTTAGAGAGTAGAGGACAGGTGCATTACGTCCAGGCTGTAGCTTCCTTCAGGCTGATAGTTTTATACCTCGGTTGATTGTGTTGTTTTAAGCCAGTCGGGAGATAATGATGACTCTTATAAATCTGGAACTTTTTATTTTTTTCCTGTGAGGGCAGATGTGATACTAGAAAATGAGTCAGGAGTCATGAAAAAAATCCCAGAAATTATTTAGGGACTGTAAACTGAGACTAGGAACTAATTACAGCTGCTAGGTGAGAGCTGGTCTTTTCACTGAAATAGTGGTATAACCAGATAATCACAATTGTCCTTTCTACTTGTTAAAAACAGGGGCTGTGTTTCTGATGCCCTGTTTTTAGGGTTTTGTTTTGTTTTTATTATTCTTTTGGGGGTGTTATTCTATTATATTTTCTGATTTCTAGATGTTGAAAGAAATCACTCATCTATTTATTTACTTACTGTTAAGCATCTATTTAATTGATTTATTGCATTGATTTCCAGAACCTTACAAGTACAGTTGGAAAGAACACAGTATAAACATAATATATAATTATTAGATTAGTATTCTAGTTATTATATGTTCTTAAGGAATATTTCCAAAACCTTCATTGTTAGTTAATACTTTTAACCAATGTTTCTTCAGTTTGTCTCATTCTTCACAGTTCCAGGAGATTTTAATTTTTCTGTTCTTTTGGCTTCCCGTGCCTAAATAGTGTTTTCATCTACGTATCTGCAAGATCAGTCATTTTATGACCTTGAATATCTGTGTCTTTGTATAGCAGTAAACAGAACAGGATCCTGCTGGCATACTTAGTAATTACAAAGATTATAAGATTAAGACAATATTTAGTTATTATAAGATTTAACTGTAGTAGGTTAACCCTTTCAGAGTCTTCCATTAGTAACACAGTGCTGCCTTTGTGGACTAGCTTTCTGCTCCGGTGTCATGGTTTTATAATTTTTGTTATTGATATTCCACATCATAACATCACTGGGAGTTAAAGAGTTAATGCTCCAGTTCCATGGATTGTTGATAGTTCCAGATATGCCTGTCTCAGAAGAGAAGAAAAACTACGCATCCCAGAGGACTTTGCATTTATGTTTTCCATTTGGAGGAGAAGATAAAACTGTCCACATGTCACAAGTTGTCCGCTCTTTTTCCCTTTCTGCTCATCTGTGTGTGTGCTCCCTAGCTGTCTTGCCTTCAGCATTAGAGTAAAGCCTTTGGTTTTGGACACTCTCTCACTTTATTTGATTTATTAGCTCCAATTCCAATTATATTGTATTATATTGTGTTATTGTGCATTCCAATATCTTACTTAGTAAATTAGCTTTCCTTCTCAGATCATTGCCGCTGTTTTTGTTTTTAGGCCCATCTCCCTACCCTTTCCCCTTTTCCCATTTTTCAGGGCGTGTGTCTGTGGGTCCCTCTGCCCCATTAGTCACAGAACCGGGCCAAAGCAGCCTGTAAAACATTGGCATCCAGGAGAGGCAGAGGCCAAAGCAAATTCAAGGCAAGAGGAAAACCCATAGCTGTGAGTCAGCATTGGCTCATCCTGCATCTTGACTACAGGTTTTGACTTGGAAGGGAAACAAGAAGGATGGAAAGCTCAGAACCGTATTTCACACAGGGAACTCTGACTGTAGAGCTCAAATGAACCCTGTACAAAGCATTGCTTTGACAAGTCTAAATAATTCAGTTAGCTTAGTTTTTTTTCTTCTGATGGAAAATATGATCTTAGGGTCAAAATCTTTCATTTAGAAGAATTTCAATGCATGAAAGGTTTTTATTTTTATTTATTTATTTTCCTGCCAGAAAGCGGTAGTGTTTCTCACTGTCTGTCCTATATGATATTTGACATTTTTTTTTAGTTAAAAGTAACAAACTAACATACAAAAGAAAATGTATTGAACACAAATGTATAATTTGGACTTAGCCGAGAGTATGCAGGCTTGGTAATACTTGAAAACCATTTAGAGTAGTCTGTATTCCAAGCAAACCATTATTTACTATTATATTAATAAAAAAGTGCATCTTTAAGTAGTAGGTTATTTAGATGAAACATCTTATTCATCTCTAAATATTTTACTGGTTATTTTTAAAGCAAATTCATTTCATTGACTGTGGAAGACATCCCAGGAGGCATGTCGCTTAGAGCTTTGTCTGAGTTCTTGATGTGTTTTACAGAATGCCTGAAATTCCTTTTTTTTTTTAAAGATACATATTTTTTTTCCAAACAATGTTCTGTTTGAAACAACTTTGAAAGAGTCTGTGAAGCTTTTGATTGCTGCAGTGCATTTCCTTCTCTGTCAGTTTTACAGAGTTTCATTTTGTAAAAACTTTTACATAGAGGATTCAAGATGGGGTGAAGGTAAGCAGCATCAGGGGTAATAAATACTGCTGCCGGTCTGCTTGTAGCTGAATCTGAAGTAGAAGAGGGGAGAGCTTACTAAGACAAAAAACATAGAGATATAAGATAATAAAAGAATTAAAAGAGGAGCTTAAAGTTACAAGGAAAAAGCTCCAAAATGAAGTTGCTGTTGGTAGAAGTGCAAATTTTTCTCCTCTGAAGATACAGTTTTACTTGGAGGATATGTCAAGTGATGTTTTAATGAAGAGTACTGTAGCTAGCAAGTAGGCAAAGTGCTGACTTTGACTAGTTGTTATTAGTTTTTCATCTCATGTGAATTGTTATTTAATTGCATAATGTTACTTCCTATCCAGTGATTGAAACAAATAATGGCTAGTAAATAGAATAAATTAAAAAGAATGCAAGCGTAGCTGAATAGGAATGACATTTGAAAAAGCTTTGGAGCTGCTTGGTATATTGCGGGTATTAATCAGAAGCAAATCTGCACAGTACTATTCATGCTCGAGAATCCATTCTTGGGTGGCTCATTTGCTGACCATTTCTCCCCTTCCTCCCAACTGTAACCAAGTCTCTGTTCCTCACAAATGAAATTATTTGTGCTGCTGTATTTGAAGCACAATATGCACAATGCTTCCCATCCTCCTCTGCTGGCCCATTTCTTCAGTTCTGGGAGTCAGTATAGCACGGGAGATCAGCAGTTGGTCTTCTTGCCCGGCATGAACTTCAGGAGTAAATGTCAGCAAGCCCTTAAGCCAGCAGTAGATTTCTCATCAAAGTTTAAGATCTTGGTAAAGCTCTTACTAATGCTGTGGCAACGATCAACATGCAGTATGTATTTCCATTTTAGAAGATAAATGCAGGGACTTGACTGAATTAAAACAACTCTACAAGAAGGGCTGTGATCTTAGCAGCCTTTAAGTTTCTTTAATATAAACTGTCCATAAGAAGCTTTGTTCTCTTAATCCTTGCTGGTTTTTAGACAATTTGTTGTCTTACAATTAAGTACAGATGGTTTGGAGCAGTAATGCTGATAAACAAAGATGCTTAGGATTGCTTCAATTTCCGGGCTGGATTTTAACAGTAATCCATGTCTGAAACATAAGAAATCTGTTTTTGTCTGAACTTTAATGCTCGTTTACAGATAGCTGACATATTTTTGTGATTAAAGTATGTACGTAAAATAATGCCACAATTATATTTAGTGTAGAAGGAAATCTGTAAGAAGTCTGTGTAATAGCTCTTCAATCTGTGCTACTTGCTGCTTTATGTAGTCAGGGAGGTTTGATTTTGCAGATGCAATGCCACTGTGAAGAAATTCAAACACATGAAAAACGCACTTTTATGTACATAATTATCTAATATGGAGAAAATAGCTAAAGGCACACATTCACTTGCTAACAGGTTTTTAGGAAATTCTGTCTTTTCTTAAAACATAGGCATGGGCAAATGCGCAAGTCTTAATACTTTGATTCAAATATTTCTGGGGACACCTGATTGGTTTCAAGGTTTCAAATAGTATCTTTGCTGTGGGGTCTGTAAGATAGACATCTTAAGTTGTTAAAAGATCATGCCTGATCGTTTTAAAATATGTGACTAATCACCTGTGTGATTTCTGACCAATGGGACTATATTATACAGCAGCTGTACACTGTCAGTCACAGTTTCTGTGTTGACCCCGAAGCTCTCTGCAGCTTTGGCAAGATGAGATCTTTAGTGTCAGCAGACAGTACATCAGCACTGCTGTATTAGTAAGACATCAAATGCATATTACTTATGTGTCCAATGCAGCTTGCTTCAGATTGTATTTTGCATGGGCCTTTTAGGTATCATGTGAAGAGGGGTAAAATACATGAAGTAGGGGAAGCTGATGTTTAATTACTTCTTGTATTCAAAACGTTATTTTGGTGAAACACAATTGCATTCTGGTTGAGATAATAAATGTCAATGGAGAAAATTCATGTGGGTTTCTGAGCTATAGAAAACGGTGTTATTTCACATTCATTGAAGATCTATCTCTTTAATGTTTGGATATCAAAGTTTAAGATACGATTATGTGAGTGGACTTTTTTTAATTAACTTGTAACATTAGAATACAATGAATTTTGTTGATGCTCTTTTAAAATCAGTGATTTAATAGCATGTGGGATCCAATTAGTCCTTTGAGTGTTTCTGGATGAGAGGAACAGGGAGTTGCTTAGGGCAGGAGTATGCAGAGTCCATAGACGGATGTCAGCCCAACCAAGACCATTTTAAACAAGGTAAACTGGAGAACCCCTGCTCCTTGGCCTCTCCTGGAAGCTGTCCACACTAGCAGGTGCTTCAAGTCCAGAAAATATGGAAGTTTTTACTGCTGGTCCACAGCAGCGGTCATCCATTGTGGTAGCCTCTGTGCTTCACTGTCCTTCCAGGTTGGCTAGCTCAAGGTCTGTTGCTGACTTCCACGTTGTTTGGGGCATTCCTTCTAGCAGCAGTGTCCCTGCCCTTATCTCCAGGGACGAACAAACACAGAGTGAGGAAAGTCACCTTTCCCTTCATCATCGCTGCTGCAGTCCTCTCTCTCACTTTTCTCCCCGGAGGCAGATTCTGAGCACCTATTTACTCCTTACTTTCAGCATTTTTCCAGCCTTTTGCTCTTACCTTGCTCCCTTTCAGTGCCACCACTGCAGGCTTTTTTTTTCTTTATTCAATTTTTAAACTCTGCATGTCATGGAGGATGGAAAAAAAGACTGATTCCTTACCTGGCTATTGCTATCAGTATTAGCCGTCCTGTTCAAAAAAGTATATTGGCAGCAGAATACCCATCATGACACCATTCTCCAAATCCGTTTAAGCCAGTGAAGTATCTTCTCTTGTGAATGGGTAGAATCTGCTTTTGGACCTCACTCCTGTACATTTCTAGTTGTTGTTATTTTTTTCTTCAGAATGGTGATTCAGGGCTAAGATGGCCTATCACCATATCATTCCACTGTAATTATTGTGAATGATTCCCTTTCAGTATATAGAAGGGGCTTGTAAGAAGGAAGGGGACAGGCTCTTTAGCAGGTTTTTTGTGATAGGACAAGGGAAAATGGTTTCAAACTGAAAGACGGGAGATTTAGACTGGATAGAAGGAAGAAGTTTTTTTACAGTAAGGGTGGTGAGGCACTGGCACAAGTTGCCCAGAGAGGTGATGGATGTTTCATCCCTGGAAACACTCAAGGTCAGGCTGAATGGGGCATGGGGCTCTGGGAAACCTGATGTAGCTATAGGTGACCCCGTTCATTGAAGGGGAGAGTTGGACTAGGTGGCCTTTAAGGGTCCCTTCCAACTCAAATGATTCCGTGATTTTGTTTGAGGGAAACAAAAAGCAATGCAGTTGCCTGGTTTCATTTTGCAACAGTAACTAAACTATCCCTGCAACAGGCCCAGCAGTTGATAGGCAAAGGTACTGTGCTTAGTTTAACTTGAAGTTAATATTTTAAAAAGAATGGTCATATTTGTAAAACACTCATGTGCTGATGAGGAGCGCAATAAAAAAATAAAAGCTTAAAAATTTAGAAGAACCCATTTATGTGGGTTTACACCTTCAGAGAACCAGTAACTATTTTAATGACATTCCTGGGTTTTGATTCTTAGTAGCTTTCCTTATAAATACAAATAACAGAAAATAAAAAAAAAAGAGGGAAATTAGCATTATAGCAAAACATTGCCAGAGGCATGCTGCTATAATAACCACACATCCATAATTCATAGGGAGCCTGCAAGAAGTTGCTTTCTTCTGAAAAAGGTGAATCTGTTGTGAACTCCGTTTATTTGGAAGCTTGCCTGTTTTTCCAACCTGATGCACAAACTGAATAGTAGTTTTCCCTCTCTATGTTAAATGGGAGATGTTTTGTTTTGTCTTAGAATATTGCATTTAGAGATTTTTTTTATTCTCTTAACACATCAGAAGAAAATACCTCCTTACCACTGTGATAAAGTTCATTCTGTTTATATAATTGTGCACCGAAATTTTCCATTTTAAGTTGAGAGTCATTCTTCTTCAAGGCACTCAGAGGTTGGAGCCAGGCACAAATCCTAGAGAGGCATTCACAGTAGCTTCTGCAAAGTCTGCTCAACACACCGGTAGAAATCATAGTCAGTGGCTGGGCCTTACGAAGTAACAGCATGTTGCAATTACCATTCACTTCGGATGTGCTAAATTGATATTATTTTCCTGTTAGCAGAGAAGTAAGGTGAAGGAAGTCTCATGATGTGATCCTTTCTGGCTTAGCTGCCCAGACTGAAGTACAGTGAAAAGAAGGCATGCCTCGTGTGTCCTTCACAGTGCTTGCAACAGCTGCTTGGTGTTTTACAGTTCTGTATTGCACCCGTGCTCATTTGCTGAGTGACTGGCACTTGCAAGGCTGGCTTGTTGGGTCCTGGGTTACTTCATTAATCTCTTGCTGTTTCTTACAGGTGAGATTTTTTTTTTTTCTTGGTATAGCATTCCAAGAATTAGGAAAGCCGATAATCTTTTCTGTCTGTAGCTACTGTGCCACAAAGTTAATAACTGGTTGTGCCAATTTTTGTTAATTATTTCTTTCTTCAAAAGAAAAAACAGCTTAAATTCCTGCTTATGTAGACATCACTGTGTCTGTTAGTCTCCGTGTCTTATTCAGTAGCTAGTGGATCTCTAGCCTTGACTATATTTTGAGTATTGAGTATTTATTTGTAGAATCATGAATCATTTGAGTTGAGGAAGAGTCCCTTTAAAAACTATCTAGCCCAATTTCTTTGTGATGAACAGGGACACCTACAGCTAGACCAAGTTGCTCAGAGCCCCTTCTAGCCTGACCTTGGATATCTTCAGGGATGGGGCATCCAACGCCTCTCTGGGCAACCTGTGCCAGTGCCTCACTGACTTTGTTATAAAAAAAAAAAAAGGAGGGAGGAGGAATTAATTGTTTCATAATACTTTTCTATTACACATGAAAGCGGTGGAAAGAAATATGGTAAGATGCTTTGAAGGAGTATTGCAGCCAATACAGGCTGGGTATAGTGCTGTAGCTGTGTAAGATGCTTGCAGATGGTGTAAGTGGGTAAAAGAGGCTCTTGTTTCAGTGATTTATGTCTGCCTGTAGATAATGATGTAAGATAATTGAGCACATGAAACAGCAAAGGAAAAAAGTTTTTCTTCTTTTAAATCCCCTTTCTAGTTTATATCAGAGATAAGATCCGTAACTGAGATCTCAGTGTGGCTTGCTGCCAGTGAGATGCAAATTAGAGCTTGGCTTCTGCAGGCTTCAAAGTCGGGCAGAAAACAAGACACTGCATCTTTAAGAAGTGCTTATTTGGCATTTACTTATTTAGTTAAAGATCATTGCCAAGCAGAACTCCCGTGGGAGGAGTGGATGGCTCATTGGGCCTCATGGGGAGGGCGGTAATTAAACTCTGAAGGCAAGCA
>JANHGO010000348.1:0-41763 GCA_024606505.1 Aquila spilogaster
GGGGTGTGGGTCTGTAGGTCCCCCCACCCCATTAGTCACGGAACTGGGCCGAATTGGCCCATAAACCGGTGACAACTTCCTAACATAGAGGGCAACTCCCTCTCCCTCCTACCCTGTTTATCCCTTCTGAAGAGCCTGTAGCCCTCAATCACAGTATGCCAGTCATGAGATTCGTCTTACTATGCTTCCGTGAGAGCAACCAGATCATAACTTTCCAAGCACATCACGGTTTCCAACTCCTTCTGCTTGTTTCCCATGCTGTGTGCATCGATGTAAAGGAACTTTAGTTGGGCTTTCTGGTACACTACCCTTCTAGAGGGGCCCTCCCTCAAACCTCTGAAAGAAATCTGAAGTTTTCCCCCACTGCTTCCTAGTTTTCAACGTTTGTTTTTGGAATAAGCATACAAGTACTAAACTGTAGTACCATATAAAAAGAATATCAATACAAGAAAGTATTCTCTTAAGATGTTTAGTTATTTAGCAGGTCAGTACACTGACCATTCAGATAACTAAATCTAATTACATTTTCTTCAAAGTAATGATGCTTTAGAGATTCAAAAGTCATTTTCCCTGTTTTTGCAGTTCTGTATTAAGTAAGTATGCAGCTTAGAAACTAGCATTTTCCTGCCCACTGATATCAACTACTTTTCATCTAAAATTTGTTGCACTTTGTAGTATTTAAAACATAGGGACCTATGAAATAGTTTACAACAGAATATGTATGTATATATACATATATATATATATATTTTGTCAGGGAAATAAAGCCATATTAAAAGCAGGTATGTTGTTTTCCTCTAGGAAATCTTGCTTTTCTTCTGACATAGATTTATAGTGAACAAACAGTATCTGTTAGAGTGTTGAAATATGCCAAGAAAAATGTCCTCAGTCCCAGCAGGAACACAACTTATAAAGCCTATCTGGTCCTTCTGATCTTCCCCACCCTCCTGCTTTCAGCTGCGTACACACAGAAGCACACTCAAAGATACATAAAACAGGCAACTATATTTGTTTGTTCTTCTTCAAAATAGTAATTTTTTTTGTTTGTTTGTTTTTGTTTTTGTTTTCCATTAAGATGACAACTATTTCATGATATTCTGGGAAGTGATGTGAAATTTTTCATGGCATTCTGTTAACTAATCAGCATTTATGGATTAACAGCACACAATCTAGAATGTAAAAAAAAAAAATCTTTTTAAAAAATGATAATAATTCTAAAACATTACAATCTGTGTTTCCATACTCTGAAAACAAACAGACTATCTAATTTTATACCAGGGATCACAGTATACAAAACATTAAAAAAAAATATTTTGCATTTTTTGTATGGACATGCACCCTTGAAAATTACATCTCTTAGTTCCTGTATTTGTCAGCATTAAATGTCACTCATAAAACAGTCAGCTATATAGTCATTGTCAAAACAGTGATACAAAAGAAGATAAAGAAGAAGATAGTAAGGTGTCTTTGTCCTCCTTTAGATGCTGCTGTTCCAGTTCTCCATATCAAATTGTGTAGAGACTGGGTGATAGCAGAGCAAAAATTCCTATCGCCTTTCTCTTCATATCAACAGTTTTTGGCACTTGACTGATAGCTTGTTACACATTTTTGCTATACTATACAAGCTAATATAATGTCCTTTGTATTTTGCATACATACTTACTATGTTTTTCCCATCCTGTATTTAATTTTAATTTTTATTTATTTTTATTTTTATTTGCACTTTCTTAATATTCTTGAATTACTAAATCTGATGAGTTTTCCTTCTTACAAAGTAATTAGCACAGAAATGTGATCCTTAACATTTCTTTTAAAATAAAGGTGTCCTATATATCTTTAGAATAAGAATAACAGTATTAGAAAAAAATAATTACATATACTATATACATATAACTATTGTCTTGATTTCAGTTTTAATTGCATCACAACTAGGAAGAAGTACTTTAAATCTTTTTATTGCTTCTTATCTGCAATAACACTGAAAAGGAACAAAAATAACAAAATTTGTCAGGATTAAGCTATTTTGTTGACAAACGTTGTTTTTTTTGTATGTGTGTTTTTGTTTGTTTGTTTGTTTGTTTGTTTTTTATTTTTGCCAGAGTTTATTCCACAGTCCTGTTGTTTCTTTTGACCTTTCTCTGTTTTCTGTCTTGTTTTACTTTGTTCTTAGGTTTTATTTTTCTACCTTCCCTGCTTCTTTGTCATTTTTGTATTTGTTTCTGTCACCTCTTGCCTCCTGTTATTGCAACCTTGTCCATTCCACCCTGCTCAACTTATCTATTCTATACAGAGGGTTCTTCATATTTATCCAGTGCCTTCCTCTAATTTTTCTACATAAAAGTAAAGCTTTTGTTCAATGTCTCTAGGATCTGCAGAAAATATTGACTCATTCTCTTATTTTTCTTTTGTATTAGACAAACAATTTTCCTCTTTGGTCTCTTTCTCCTATATTTTCTCCATGTACTTTTCTAGTTAATAACTGCGATTAGTCAACTAGACTATTTTACTAAAAGTAGTTTAAGTTCTCCTGAATTTCTTGAGATCTGTGGATTCAGGAGTAATAATACAGAGCTTTTTCCACAGGTCTCTAGCATTCCAAATTGCTAGGCATGCTTAGATCACAGATTACTTCAGAAGCATTGAATTCAATTAAAATGTTTCACAAGTGAAACAATCTAGTAGTCTGTACACTTTGTCCAGTAATGGAATTCTTGGAGTGGGATTCAGTTGCCTAAACATGAAATTTGAGAGCTAGTTGAGGTTTTCTACAGTACTCTGTCTCAACGTTACACAAGAGCACCAGTCTCCTTTAGCATATCCTGAAATGATTGTCTCAGACCTCTACTAGGCATCTCAAGCTGCACCAGAAACCTATCTTGAAGGAAGAGATTGACCCTTCTAAGTAGATCACGTGAATTCAGATGGCCTCTGCGTTTTGTTCTTGAGCTTGCATTTAGGCAAGCCTCCTGTCCTTTATCTTATATCTGCTCAAGTTGCTCTCACAATATTCTCATGATTCATTATTTTTGATTGGAGACCAGTGGGCTGTTTAAGTTGTCCAAATGTAGAGACATAAGCTTCTCAGCAGTTTTCTTGGCCTCACAGACCACATTAATATGAGACTTCATCTATATAGTGCCAGAGAGTTCCATTTGTATCAGTATCTGTGGCCAGAGGAATATGGGGATATAGAGTTCTTGTACGTTGTGAGTTGTAAACTAGGATCTAAACTCTCTGCAACTCTAAATTTGAGTTCTTCTCCTGCTCATTGATATGACTGCTTTTCTAAAATATGTAGTAAACAAAAATACGTAGCAAACTTACTGAGGGTGCATTCAATCCCCTTGCCCATATCATCAATAAAGATCCTTTTCCTCTGTGTAGCTTTCTAGCTAAACTGCTCCACACCAGTAGCCATACACTGGGTTGTTGTGACCAAAGTGCTCCTTAGGAACATGATCTAATTTCTAAACACAGTCCTGTCCTTGAAGGAAGAGCAAAATGCACTTGCATCCAAAATCTTTTCTAATGTAAGTTGCCTCAAACGAAGTCAAGCAACAAGCTCCTTATAATATCTTGGAGGGCTGACTTTTTTCAGCACCCAATCCCTTACTCCTCCCTTTCCAGGCTCAACTTTACTATACCAATCCTAACTCCCCTACTTCCTCCTCAACAAAGAATGGCACAGCAACAAAAAGGTTTGTGATCAGTGCATAATAGCTTGTCTCTGCCACTCCTTCCTCCTCACACTTTCCACTTGCTCCATTGTAGTCTTCCCACAGGCTGCAGGGGAATGTCTGCTCCATTGCTGCCTCCCTCTTCTATGACCTTGGTGCTCACATGATTGTTTCTCACAGTTTTTTTCTCTCACTCCTCACACTGCTATTCAAGTGTTCTGACTTTTCTTAAATACATTTTCTGTGCTCTGTAGTGCAGTCATTGGAGATAACTGGAATCAGTTGTGGCAGACATGGAACAGCCCTGGTCTTCTTCACAAAGGAGCCCTGCAGCCTCCCCACGGCCAACATTTGAGCACCTGCACCCAGTAAAATGTAGAAAGACTGAATTTTAAAAGGTCTCTGTTGTGAAGATTCCTGCAATATGTGGACATGTGACAGTATATAGTGCAGACTTTCCTTCAGGACGCAAATACAGATATTGTCTACTTTTTCCTGACTTTTTTTTTAACTATTTTCTTTTTTTCACAAAGCTTGTGAAAACCTGGACTTTTTTTGAAATGTCTGGACTTTGTCAAATTTTCTTGAATTTTGCCAATAGTTGCAAAGTTTCTAAATGATTTCACAATCTTCTTCTGGAATCCAGTATAAAAAAAAAAAGCTTTGAAAAAGGATAAAGATTCAGTGTACAATTATCGGTGTGAAAACTGAATGTGAAACTGTTCTGTATGCTATAACCGTGTGTAACTGTGAGTATGTTAATAAAGTTGTACTGAGATATCTCAGAAAAGAGAACAGGTCACTGGGTGATGTTCCATTTCTTTGGACAAAGCAGAAGAGTCTTATTTTTTGGCAAACCAGCACTTCACTAAGACAGTAATGGAAGATTAGAAATTATCTATTCTATTTTCCTTCTCACTATGTGTGCCAGCAATATGAATTTACCTCTGTTCAACTCGCATCTGTATAAGAACAAGCCAATAATGTGTCTGTAGCATAGGCTAGAGTCGCCTCTGTTGCCATGTGTTTGGAATGCTTAATGTCCTAATGCATATGGCAGAATAAGCAACAGTCCTTCAAGTTAGGAAAGAGCTGTGTGTCTGTAATCTGTAGCAGACCAACTTGATATGAGCACCTTTGCAAACTGAGATCAATATCAGGAACCAGCTCTTTTATCCTGTTTCTGGTTTCTCCCTGAAACATCCCAAAATAAGTCCTGTGCAGTTCTGAACTGCACTTCCTCTGCATCCTGTTATTTGTCCCATATCCCTAAATAGCTCAGACCTCTTTATCTGAAAGACTGGAAGAGTTCTTCCTATGACTCATATTGACAGGTTGTTACTGATGGGACAATGGGGCTCTACTGGGGCAGCCCAGGGAGGAGCCTAAACAAGGTGCTTGTTTCCAAGGTGTTGTTTATTTGGGATCCTGTGTGCCATCCTGACTCCATGTACTCCTCTAGGCTTGCAGAGATGGGCATTTGATGGGCAGGTGGCTGTCTGGTGGTGGCTTGTGAGTCCCATTGTATCATGTGTACATACAAACTGTACAAAGGTTACTTTTTTAGAAAGCTGAATGGCAATTTGACTGTTTGACATTGGGTAATAGTAATATATGGCAGCTACTATCTATACACTATGGTAAAAATGTAGCTATCAATGTCATTAATGACTGTGGAGATTGTCAGCTTCACCTTTAAAGGGGTCCTATTTCTTTTCCTAAAAAAAATATTGGTAAACTTTGCTTTAATATCTCATCAGTTAATGCTCTTCTTTTACTACAACAAATCAGAACAAATAATGTTGTTATAGCATCTGTCTGGAAAAAAATGAAGATTAAATCTTGCTCAAAATAACGCTGTTAATTCATTTTACTTTGTCCATTAAGTAGAACTCCAATCCAGATTCTAGGATATGAGACAGGGCAAGAAAAGTAAAAAAATATATTTATAATTTTAAATGTGAACCAGCTTTACTCAAATTTTATCTTTAAGTTTCTATTGAAAATTCAACTACAGAAGAAGAAATAAAAATAAAAATCAATGCTGTCATATAGAACAATATTCAGTCTTGATCTACATGTGTCTAATTAGTATCTTCCTATTATTTTCAGTCTTTTTTTTCCTGTCTCTTCATTTTCTCCACACCTTCATCAGTCTTACTTCTTGTCTGTCTCAATATACTTGGACTTTCTAATATACTGAGTTACATATTTTTATTATTATTATTATTATTATTATTATTATTATTATTTTCAGCGGCACTTCTGAGCTCTCACCTATTAGATTAGGATTTTCATTCATTTATTTTTGCCAAAAGAAGCTACTCAAATTTGGCTATTCTGATGCCAAAGTCTCAGAAGGATAGTAGTGGTTTCATGCTGACCTGTCAGAAAAAAATCCAGCTAGTATTTGGCTATATTACCAACTCTTCTGATATAACAGAAAAGAACCTATTTTTTTTTTAATTGATTTGACCATTTTTGTTTTGTGGATCCTTTTTCATGACTGTATTATTTTAGATAGTAAACATTAAATAGGTGAATACCACCTCTATTCGAAGAGATGAAGCTAAGGTGTGTGAATTGTCACATTCATTGGAATGTGAAAATTCCAGTGTCTATAAAGAGATAACTACCTAGTAAAGATCTTTTTCCTACAGCCTTCATAGTGACTGTCAAGTCTGTTGACTTCAGGAAAATTACTTTTACGTTTATGTTAGTCTTTGGTGAAAACAAAGTGAGGATTTAACTTCTATACATTGATAATAAATACCAGTCTGTGTGATCCACATTTCACCATTTGAAGAACTTGAGCAAAAAGGCTTAACCAAAAAGTGCTTTACTGAAGGGAGAGAAGGAGAAACAGAAAGGAAATAAAATAAACACATAAACTAATTATGTGTTCTTCAGAGCACAGCAATAATTTGTTAAAGTCCTCCTGCACATTTCTTAGTGAAAGAAATGATAAAACAGCAGTATGTTCTCTACTTCTGCTTTTCTCATTTCTATTTTCTATGACCTGCACTAGTTAAGATTGCCTAATGGAGTTACAAATAATATCAAATAGCTGTTTCTGTCTTGTAACAACACTGTAAAGTGCACCTATTCACTAAATATCTTTCTTGATTCTTCTCCTGTTGGACACATTCCTAGTTGCTACTCTCTGCTAAGGTGCCATATTACTGAAGACCATACACATCTGAAGACTGTGATGATAAAGATATTTTTAAGAACATTTTGCATTAAAGATCATTTTATTTTGCCTTCTGTAACTCTAGACTACTAGCAACTATATCTTTTGAATGAGCAGCCCAGCTCAGGAATTTTTTTGTGTAACTAATTTTTCCAAATTTTAATTTACATTTTTTATCAACAAACTTCTCTCAGCTTTATGATGTAACTACTTCCTAACAACAATAGTCCCCCAAAACAGATTACATGTGACACGTGCTTTAAATATGTTGCAGTCTGGGCCCCTGTTTAATTATAATTGTTCTTCACTGAGAGCTTGGAAGGCTGCTCCCTTTTTTGTGCTTTCATTAATGAAATGTTAGAAATACCCGCATGTTAATTTGCTTATACAAATGTTCCATGTGCCTTGAAAAACAGAAAAATAACTCTACTTGTAGACCTTAACAGCTGTGTTATCTTATAGAAAGGAAATTAAAATATGTAAAGTCAACATAATCGTAGCAGATCATTAGTTACTCAAAGATTTCATCATACTCGGATGCAGAATGCAAGTTTAAATTCAGAATAATTTGTATCTATAAAAGGAAATTACAAGATCTTGTAGTTTGGAACACATTAATTAGAAAATTATTATTATTATTATCATTATTATTATTTTAAAAGGTGATGTACTTTGGAAAATTAGGTCACTTTCTTGAATGGAAGTCTTTCTAAACTGGAGCCTTGGAAAGAGAATTTCTTTGTTATTTGCAGCACAGGAATACATATAAACAAGCATCTAACATTTCCCTTCCAGGAAAAGAGATAGTAAATAAGAGGAGCAGAGCTTGAAAGAGAGGTTACTATGGCTACATCTGAGCTACTGTGACATGAGTTTTTTCAGGATCCCAGGTTCATAAGCACATCCCACATCATGGAGATAAACTGGAAAATGATATTCTCCTAATGCTCTAGCTTCCATAGGAAGGCTGCAAAGGAGTCTTTCTCTGTCTAGAAAGACCTTATGCTGCGAATGCACCAGGAGAAAAAAGATTAATGTCTAGTTTATAAATATATTACCTTCTGCCAGCGCAAGTCATTAAACAAACCAAAACTGCTCTAGTGAAGATTTAGCTTCATTTTACTCAGCCAAATTCAGTCCACATTTTTTACTTTGCTATCTACTTTCCTGTGTGCAACACAAATCTCAGAGAATGTCAGCACCTATGGCATTTGCTGCAGAGTTTGTCTATCTGCCTTGTCAAACTCCTGAAAGATACACGTGCATCTGTAAAAAAGTCTGTGATATTTCAATAGAAAAGCTGATTGAAATAGAACGTTTGTATGCAAATCCACTACATTCACTTGTAGTACATAGTTATTTGTGGAAAGTTTAAAATATGTATTCTTTCATCAAGAAATGTTTTTAAATGGAAAAATTTAATAGAAGAAATTAAATGTGAATTTTGTCTTTAAATTTTTCAAAATATCTGTTGTTCATTGTTATGTTTTTTTTCTTAATCACTGAATAATACAAGCAATACTAATGACAACTTGATCAAATATGCACAATGACATGTTTTTGTGTGATGCAAAGACCTGAGAGTAGTATATGAAGAAGAAACAGGACATATGAATATCACTGTTAGTAGCAGTCATGTTAGGTGACTGTGAACAGCATATATGCAGAGATGCTATGTGATCTGAGAAGAACCACAAATGACTTTGAAATAGCTGCTATATCACAAATGTTCTCTTTACAATTGTTAGAGAGTCCTGCTTCAGAGCAATAAACAGGAAGACAAGTTATTAAAAAAAAAATCATGTAAGTTTTTAAATTAACAGTTCATTTTTTTCTACAATCTGTAGAAGCCTTCTAAAGCAGTTTCTGTCAAATAAATGGTCAGTGTCATAAAACAAAAATAATCTGATTATAATGACCCTATCTTCACTCTAGGAAAAGAGGGCATGAATATGTAAGCAAATACAAATGCAAATACAGTCTTTGTGAGAAGAGTCCATGAATTACCCCTACGTTGAAGAGAGGCACTTGCAGCTGGCTCAGAAAGGGAGCTGTCACTGGCAAAATTAAGTCAATGATAAACACTTGTTGCATCTCTGTGACAGCATATTTGAAAAAGTAAGAAATTTGCTTTACCCGTGGAGAGGAGTGAGAAAATGTTGATGGAAACAACCCTGGTGACATCAAGGTCAGTGTAAAAGGAGGGCATAAGTTTCTTCAGGCGTGAAGCAGAATTTCTCCTTCAGCCTGTGCAGAGGCCCATGGTGGAGCAGTCTGTCTCCTGCAGGCCATGGCACCACATGGAGCAGATCCCCACAGTGCAGCCAAGGAGGATCCCATGGTGGAGCAGTGGATAAAAACTGAAGGAGGCCACAGCTCACAGAGAGCCCCCACAGAAGCACCCCCAGGCCAGAGCTGTATACTGTAGAGAGGAGCCCACGGTAGGGCAGGAGGGCTGGGGAATCTGCCACCTGTGGGGACCACTGCTGAAGCAGTCTGCTGCTGAAACATAGGCTTTGTAATATGGACCTATGTTGGAGCAGTGCTTGAAGAGCTGCAACCCATGGGAAACTCACGTAGGATCAATTATGGGAAGGAAGACATCCACGGGAGGGGTTTCATGTTGGAGTGAGGATGAAGGAATGGCAGATAAAAAGCGTTATGGACTGGCTGCAATCCCCATTCTCCATTCCCCTGCACCACTCAGAGGTAGGAGGTGGAAGAAGGTTTACACAGGAGAAGGTGGATTTAGTTAACTTCTAGTTCTCACTCCTCTAGTCTGTTAGAAAGAGGCAATAAACTACATTAATCTCCATATGCTGAGTCTATTTCTCATGCTGGTAACTGGTGAGTGCTCTCCCTGTCCTTATCCTCAACCCATTAGGATTTTTTTTCATTGTATTTTATCCTCTTGTCCTTTGGAGGAGGAGAAGGAGGAGGACAAGTGAGAGAGCGATGTGAGGGAGCTTAGATGCATTTCAATGTTAAGCCTGCACATGTTCAAGGACAGGTTAGACAGGTCCCTGGGCAGTGTAATCTAGTGGGTGGCAACTCTGTCCAAGGCAGAGACTTGACACTAACTGATCTTGAAGGTCCCTTCTAATCCAAGTCATTCTATGATGATTCTGTGATTCTATGAAACCACCACAGTACTGAATACTTCCTAAGTGATACAAAAGGTTGCAGAATATCATTAAAATAAGGTACAGATGTATCGCTCTGCAAGTTTATTAACAATTAAAATGATGGGGAAGGGAAAGGATGGTGATTATTACAAACTAGGTTGATGGGTACAGGAAGGTGGGCAATAGGAAAGATAGGAAAAAGCAAAAATTGTGTAAAGTGGGGATAGTTACCACCAAAAACCCAGTGGTGTCCCATTGTGCACCATTCCAGTGGTCCAAGGCCAATGCAGAAGTAAGGGCGCAAGGGGAGATGGCAGCATGGCTGGCCTTAGACAGCAAGCAGGTAAGCAGTAGGCAACCAACAGCAGGTCCAGGAGAATTAGGCAGATCTCAGGTAGCAGGCCAGAAGAATCAGGCAGCAGGCAAGTATCACTCCAGCAGGAGTCCAATATTGGGCATACCTGCATTGGTTGTAGGTGCCTTTTACTTATTTTCTTCTTCTACCAGGCAGCATTTCTTGGCACTTTAGGTTACAGTCGTGTGCAACACCAGTGCAGGTTCTCTGGATGGTTATCTCCCTCAAGATGTGCCCACAAAAGGCTGCTCATCGTCCATTTAGCAGCTGCTTATCTCTGGGGGCTGCTTCTCTCTCATTGCCCCTGGCTTGCAAATCTTCAGACAAAAGAGGTATTGGACTTCTCTATCTGCTGAAGTTGTAGACAAAGGTGCAGACTGTCTTGGACTTGTCCAAGACTTGTCTGGACTTGTCCATCTGTCAGAAATAGTCTCTTGTAACAGACAAATACAATTTTTCTTGTCTTCACTTATTTCATACTTCACCAATCTTGTGGCCTTATATGATGGAGTGACAGCATTGGTGGACAAAGTAAGGGCAACTGATGTCTTCTACCTGGACTTCTACGTGGAATTTAACACTGTCCAACATCACATCCTTAACTTTAATTTTAGGCTGTTGCCTAAAATTGCCTTACCTGTAATGTTTATTAATCGTAATTAGCCAGTTAGCCAATTTTACCTCCAAGTAGTTGTTATTAGTTGTAAAGAAAGCTCTCAATAAATTAATGTGTACTATTCCTCTGAGTCTTGGATGACTCCATTGTGGTAGTGACCCCTTTCTGACTAGGAGAAGTGCAACACGGGAGATAGAAGAAGATTCACCTCCCTCGAAACCCACTTACTGAGACAAGACACAAGCTGATGGAGCTGGACTTATTCAGCCTGGAGAAGAGAACACTCTAGGGAGACCTGGTTACAGTCTTCCAACATTTGAAGAGAGCTTATTATAAACAGGAGGGAAAACAACTTTTGACATGGGTAGATAGTGATAAGACAAATGAGGGTATTTTAAAACTAAAAGAAGGGAAAATTTAAATTAGATATAAGGGGGGTAATTTTTCACTGAGAGGAGGTTAAGGTACTGGAACAGGTTGCCCACAGAGGCTGTAGATCTTCCATCCCTGGAGGTGTTGAAGGTCAGGTTGGATGGGGTCTTGAGTAACCTGATCTAGTACCCGATTTAGTAGTTGGCAACTCAGCTTGCGCAGCAGAAGAGTTGGAACTGAATGATCTTTGATGTCCCTTCCAACCCAAGTCATTCTATGATTCTATGACTGTGATTTATTCAGAAAAAAATATTACTATTTACAGGTAAATTCAAGTTTTATATTCATTCTAATTTCATTTAAGATTTCTTAATACCTGAAATCACAGAATCACAGAATTGTAGGGATTGGAAGGGACCTCTAGAGATCATCTAGTCCAACCCTCCTGCCAAAGCAGGCTCCCTAGATCCTCAAAGCTCTTTTATACAGTTACCTGATTACAAACAATTCCACAGTTTGCTGAGCTTTTATGGAACTTATATTTTGGCATTATTTCCAGTGTAAATGTTGGAAGTGTCAAATATGTTCTCTTGGCCATCTGCAAGCAAAGCTCACTCCTGTGAATTGGGAATATATTTTAAAGATTTACTCTAATGAAAGGCAATAGGCAAGGGGTTTCATAGCTTAATTATTTAAGACAAAAATTATGTTTTCAGGATGCATTCTTTTAAAATGAAATCAAATTTGCTGTGGTGCATATACACTGGCAGGATAAAAAACGGAGCAGATTTTGATGTAAGAGGATAGAGTTTGCTGCAATACATGTAAGTGGAAATAGCAGTTCATATAATTCAATAGGCTCATCTTTACTGTTTGAATCCTTATTAACGCTTACCTTTTCTGCATTTAACTATAGACAAATGATGATTATCTGGTTTACCATGTAAAAAGTTATCACCATACTTTGTTCTTCCTGAAAATTACTCTTATTAGTATTCTTCTTATGACATTTAGACAGTTATAAGGGAACTGCTGATTTTCAAGATTGAACTGTGGGGAAAAAAAAAAAAAACAAAGGCAAGATTCAATTCTCCCTTATTTCTGATTCAGCTATAAAATTTAAGTAAAAATGTTGGTGAAGAAAAAGTAAATGGTAAGATACAGATATCAGATGCTCGAAAGGAATTTAAGACTATCTTTACAAATTAGATCACCTATGTATTATATTGCATTTGTGCTGTCTAGTAGTACAGTTTTTTAACTCTCATTCCTTTTATTTAGGGTTTATTTCTATTTTCAGTTAAAGGTCTAGTTACTATTCAGTTTCTCAGTAGAGGAAAAAAAAAAAAATCTGTTTTCCCATTCCTGAAAAGTATTCTGTGATTCTGTGATATGCATTCTCTTATTGCATGTTACACTAAAAGAAAGGAGATTTTTATTTATTTTTATTGCTATTATTTTTTAAGTCATAGCTACTTTATAATCCAGTTGTACTTTAAGATTAAAAAAGAAATTGTATTGGTTAGTGCCAGCTATGTCTCTTGGACCAGGCAATAACATGTTATTCCACATCATTTCTGTTCCTAGGAGAATTTAAATTGAAGTCAGGTGGCTATCAACTCAGTCCAGGGAGGACTGTATAAGACTAAAATGCTTGACTCACATAGCGTTCTCAGATTGTGTCTTTTACATACAAGTACATTTCAAGAGTTATGGTTCTCAAAAAACTGCATGAAAATAACTGTCTTGCTCCAATTAATAGGAAGGAGAGGAGGTTCTTTTATATATGTGTACCTGACAGCAAGATTAAGACACAACGGGTCAAATGTTAGCCCAACCAGTTTATTACAAATTCTAGTTGTTTAAGGAGATGGGGAAGGGGAAAATGGGTGATAGAGAAGAGATAGGAAATAAAAGGAAGAAGTCTTTGTAGAAAGCAAGAGAGAGATAGTCACCACCGGGATTCCAATGTAGCTAGTAGTTCAGACGCTGATTTCCAGTAGCGATGGGTCGTCAGCGGTGGGTCGTCGGGTCGTTGGAGGTTTCAGTTGACTTCTTGTTCTTCTTCTTCTTGTTGTTCCTTCTTCTTCCTCCTCTCAACGACAGTACAAACTTATTTATAAGTCCAAAGTGGTCGAATCAGCTCTTTTTGGAGTGACAACTCCTGGCTTTTGGATCTCAGCAGGAGCTCCTTTGTTCCCATCTTCCAGGTCTTGCCAGCAGATAAGAGGGAACAAGGAGATGCCGAATTATATCTTGCCTTCACAGGATACAATGGTATCATCCCCCATTCTCCCGTACCAGTTATTTGGTCACAGGTCTTCCACCAGTAAACACTCCTGAGCACTCCCTTTCAAAAGCAAACAGCTCCAAAGAAATGCTTTCAAATGTAAAACGGTCCACAAAGTGGTGCCAGTTTGTACAAGGTTGACACACGGGGCCTTCCCTAACATGGGACCTGCGTGCCTGAATTAGGAGCCTCAGGTTGCTCTGTACTCAATAGAGAAAAGCGCGTCCTTTCGGGGGTAGTTCCAAGACGTTAATTTAGGCTCCAGTGGCTACAGAGAGCCCGTGCTCCTAAATGAGACATCTAAATCATTAGCCTGTGCAAAGAAGATTTTGTGTGAACATATCCCTACAAATATGTACTCTCTGCAGTGCCAACTCCCATGAAGTGAGCTTAGGTCAAACATGTAGAGCATATAGTTCTTATAGCTCCTTTTCTTGACGAAAACTGACAGAGCAAATATGTATTTTATGTTCCTTTGGACTTCTTGTTTTCTCCCTTATTTGGCTTCTTCCTAAATATATGAAGAGATATTTCAGACTAAAAGAATTGTATTACTCTCTATAAAGTTATAATGTTACCCACAGAACCTTTTCGCTAAACATTCCAAGGCACAAGCAGGGGAACTGCTTCTCCTAAGGAGCATGGCAGGTGTGTGGAAACCAAATTTAGCAGGTTTTGTTGCATTTACGCCTCTTCCTGTGGTCTGCTACCCTTGCTGCCAAACCAGAAGGCGCTGTGAAGAAATCACATCATGAAGAGGCTGAATGAGCCAGAAAGGAAGACACTAGCCTAGGGTAATACCCAGGCCCGTTATTTCTTCTGCAGGGCTTTAAACAAGTTCTTGCACCTCCATTCCTTTCAGGAGGTAACCCTGGTCTCAGGAGATGCTCGGGTGCTTCCTATAACAAATCCTAGCGCCATTTCTTGAGTTATGTGAGAACTGTCAGTAGAATTGTCAGCGGCGTTGCCCAAACAGCAGAGCTGAGGCATGCCGGTGGGCAGCATAAGCAGGCTTGCACTGGTGCCCCTGTGCTCTTCGTTCTTCTGACAAAATGTCAAGTCATTAAGCATAAGAGGCAACAGCTCTGTCAAAGTCTTAGAGATGCTTCCGGAACGTTTTAAAGCAGGGAAATATTTGCAAGAACTGTAGCTCACAGAAAATGGTTCAGGGATATTGCAGAAGGAAAATAATAAATAAATAAATAAAGGAAAGGGAAAAAAATAGGCCATTTTAATATATATTTTATGGTGTGATTCTGTGAGTTAACTGTACAACTGTACCAGTCCAGTGTAGCCCTCCACCTCTGCAGAGACAATAATATGAGGTGCGCAGATTCTCATTGCTCACAGAAAAACTTTGGCCCTCTAAAATAAGCTCAGTTCTTTCCTGCCTCAACTACAGGAAATTCCAGCTGGAGGAAAGGTCCTGAAACTATGAAAGCTGGAGCCAGTGGATCTGACCACAGAAGGAATAATGAAACTGTCCAAACCCTCACCTATAGGTTACATCACCCTTGCTGCTCTTCTCAGCATAGATAATGTATTTCTGATGTCTCTAATTAAAAGGAAAAACAAAAATGCCGATAGGCAGCTTTTCAAGTAGCAAGTCTTACTTCCAAAGGCTGACATTGTTAGGAACACAGATCCAGCCTATGTCTTCAGCAGCACTTTCTTGCACTCTAATTCCCCCACAGAGAGCTGTTTGTGTCCTTTCTATCATTGGGGTAGAAGGAACATATAAAGAAGCAAGAGCACGTAACAAAATACGAGAATAGAAAGAAGATGTCATTAAAAGAATTTTGGAGAAACTTTCTCTCAGCACGCACTCCCAGTTGGTGGCTTTTTCTTTATTCTGGATCTCCTTCACTTCTTCGGAGTTTCTACTAACAAATTCACATCCAGGGATTGAAATAAACTCATCATCCAGACTATACCAAGCGTGTAACGACTTCATAGTTGTATATTTGTCATCCATCTGCAGACTTTCTGGTTGCAGAATGGTAAAGTACTGCAGGATAAACTGTGTGATGAAAGAAGCAGAAACAACATTTTGTACTGTTCCTTTTGGAGTCCTATGTGCAGTGAATTAAAGAGGTGCAGAAGGACGAGTTCAAAACTGGTATTTCTCATCGTGTAATAATTCTAATAAAGTTAACAGAGTACCAACACTGAAAGCTGGATCAGGTTCAGATTCCCACTAGCAATTCAGTATACAACATTTCACATCTTCCATTAACCACTACTGAAGTTTCAGACACTACCTCTTACCGGTACGGAATTATATCCCTGTGTTTCATATAGCCTTCACTTCACAGGAGCTTCACTGTTTTTCAGGTATAATGAAGTGATGAGCTGTGGAGTAAAAAGGAAGAAAATGGGCAGGGTAACTACCTAGACACCAAGAGACTGTGTGTATTTATTACTTCAAAGTGAAAACGCAGCGCAGACAGGAAGGGGAAAAGGCTCAGTAAAAGCACTTTCAGCAGAGCCATTGAAAATTATTCACATATTCCTTGGAAAGAATCCATAGCACTTTCATCTGGTAACGGTAGTACTGTGTTAGGAAACAGCACTTAGAAATGTTGGATTAAATAGCTATCTTGTAAAAATCAGGTGGAGGCCATTAGCCCCATTCATCTGTAACCAGCCTTAAAACCCTCCTAGGAAAGCTGTGATACGCAGCAGAGGGCACGTGTTAGGAGGGAAGAAAAGCACTAGTGATACAAAACAAAAGCACGGCTGTCCCGATTTTTCTTCTCCAAGGGTAAATTTGGTTGGCCTGATGGTAACACCTGGTGTCACACAAAAGAGCAGCTTCATCACACCAACGGCTTCGTTCCATGCAGCGGGCGGTCACAGACAGTGGCTAATACGAGGAAACGGTCAGGACTGGAAGAGCCCTTTCTCAGATCCACACTTAACCTTTGCAAACTCATCGGTTTCATCACGCTCCTTCACACATTGAGAGTCTCCTAAAGCAATGTAAAGACAGTAATTTACACACAAAGGTGCGGTATGCATTTTATACATAGGCAGCTTGCAGCATCGAGGTCAACATCCTCACCTGAGGTAAAGCATAAAGTGGTAATGAGGAGCACAAACACGTGCGGGGCCAGATCTTCTGTTTAGCCGCACTTCATTGAAAGAAGTAGAATTTTACAGTTGTGAACAGCTGCCTTCTCCCAGTGCTAAGAAGTGAAACTGCTGGGGGGAAAAAAAGGAAAGGCAATGTAAGCACGCACGTGCATGGGTGCAGTTTTCACTTGGAACACTTCAGGAGGCACTGTTGGGTGCCAGCTCACTCTCAAACTTTTCACGGCTTTAAAAAATATATGGAAAGGAAAGGAAAAGGAGAAGGACATGTAGGTAACGCTTGGGTTTGAATCAGCTGCTCTGGCCCAGAGGGCGCAGATTGCAAACAAAGCAGTATGGGTAGAACAGGAGCAAAAACAGACCCCAGGCAGATCGGGCAGAGGGGAAGCTCTGTGGGCTGTAACAGCACGGATCCCCTCATCAGTAATAGCTGTCGCTCCAAATAGCTCCTGAAAAGCACTTTCATGAAAATTCCACTGCTAAAAAAATAAACAAGCAGGTAAAATAACGGCCATAGATACACAAATAAAGAATAAACATACACCTGTGTGCGCATATGTACGTGTGTGTATGTGTAAAAATATACACAGAGAAGGAAATGTTCTCAGTTAAACCCAAAACACCACACAAAGAGAATATGGTATTCTTGCAGTCTATGGACAGAAAAAGCCCAGCAACTGTGGTCATTAAAGACATAGAGAAGATTTCTTTAAAAAGCAAGAGGGGAAAACCCAGGAGTCATCAGAGCCTCTTTCATTAGACGGGCCAACTTAATTAATTAATTTGTTCAATTTGCTGCTCTTCTATGCATGGGTGTAAACGCGGACTCAGAAGCAGGAGGCTGGAGGTGATGGGAATGAAGCTCATTAGGAAGCAATAAAGAAGGAAAAGACACCAGAAAATGAATGCTAGTTCATCGAGAGAATTTTTAAAAATGCCATTTGTCTTCATGACACAGAGGGAGAAGAGCTCGGAGAGCCTGTGCATATGGTTAGCTTGCAGAGACCTTTGGCTCCTGCTGGCCTTTGACCTCAGCGTTTCAATCAAGGCAGCATGAGGCTGTGAACAGGGCCACCTCTTAGCATCCAGTAACGGCAGCTCTTAAAGATCACCAGCCAAATCCAGAGTAAATAAATATATATATTTTTAAAGACAGCAAATACGGGATTTCAGCAGAATGTGAGTGACTGATAACAAATGCTGAAAGGCTGCCACAGTACTGATACAGATGTGAAAATCCAAGGTCATTTGCACCCTAGCTTTTGACACACCTTGCCTCCTATATGCTGACATTTCACACCCTCTGGTCCCCTTTGACCCACAGTCCTTTTTCTGCCCATCTGAGCTCAGCCCAATGCATAATCATTTCCAAATGAACAGGCACGAACCAACCTGAGCTCCTCACAAAATAGCAGTACTGATAATCCTTTTCCCTTCACCACAGCTCGAGGTGGTGCTGCCATATGGACAGCCTGCTGGTTACGGATCTGTGGAACACATCAGAGACCTCGCAACAAGCATTTCTCCTTCTTGCTATCTTTCATGCCAACACCTGCCAGGAGCTGGAGCTACGCCACTGGGTGGGAAAAAGAACTCAAATGCAGGAGCAAAACCCTAAGAGCAGGGAGCTGCAGCATTCCCCAGGGAACTAAGGGTTTGGTCCTTCCTTCTCAGGATCATTTCTGCATTCCTGGGGACGAGCGAGAACTTCATCTACCAGCAGAAATCTCTGCTCTCTTCCTAGCCCATGGCACAGCTGAAGGATGCACCCAGAACACGCAACTGACTGCTTTTGTACCCGTATCTAGTCCAGAGAGGCCAGGAGCCACACTGATGGGAAGAGTCATCCTCCTATAACTGCTGTTACCAAATTATGCAATCAGTGTAAGCTGCTTTCCCCGGTGGTTTACCATCACTTTGTCCCTTACTGCTCAAAACCTTCCTGAAGAAGGTGTTTTCCCCTCTGAGGCTCTCTAAGCAGAGCAGCAATGGTCCTTTTCTGTGCATTTCTGTTGCACTTGACCTGGCCAGGGGTTGCCAATGGGCATCGGTCACCTCTTTTTCCTCCACTGGGGCACAGAGCCAACAGTCTTTCCAGGGAATCTCTGCAAGCTGAGACAGCCATATCCCATAAATAAGTCAGACTCAATTATTTTATATCAAAACAGTATCTTAGTGTTTAATGAGTGCAACTGCCAATACAAAGAGTCACGCGTTATGAATCACTATTTTCTCCTTCCCAGCACTTTCTAATTTCCTGCTAAGGAGACAAGCTGAATGGGGTCATTAATCTGAATTAGAAATACTGTGACCTGCTCGGCACTTTATCCGCTAACATTTTCTGGCATAGCAATATAGGATGGGATTTTGTATTTCAGACAACAGTAGGATGTGAGAAACGTAGGCTCTCATTTTAAATAACCTCAGGAAGAAGGGCATTTTTACTAGCATACTCTTAAGTTTAAATGCAGCATAGGATTCTTTGTCTTGGAGCTCCACAGAACATAAGTTGAGCAGACAGCAGATAACGTACTCCTTAAACAAGCTATCTTGGGGACTCTTCCCCTCAACCTTCCAATTAATATTGGAATATTTTCAAAATTACGTAGATGAATGAGATCACAAAACAACTATAAATAGAAATGTGAGGCATAAAAATAGGAGAAGAGCATAAATAACACCAATGCTCAGAAAACAGAGGAAGAACATCATCCCCAATTTCATTTTTTATTTACAATGCAATTTTCCTCATCTGGGACCCCAAAAGCCCTGAGCGCAGATAGGTCACGCTGGGTCTATGCTCCTTAGGCAGAGCTGCACTCTCAGCTCTATGGATTGTGCTCAAAGGCACAAACTTGACGGAGCCTGAGGGGTCTGGTATCTAAAAACACTTACGCATTCAGTTTGGGCTTTCTTTTTTTAATCCTACTTTTAATAGACTAAAATGGAAAGTGCAAGCTCTAGTCATGGAGCACAGCCCCATTGTGCAAGGCACAGAATGAATACGGCCCAACAAAAACAATACTCCAGAACTGAGACCGAAGCGCTGCCCAGACCTGTTGCCAGCCATTCTACAAAGGAATGCACTTCCCTCCAAATAACTTTCCACAGATGGATAATCCCAGCAAAGTCAGTAGGAGTTTTCCACAGGCCCTAAGCTGCTCCTGGAAACGAGAATTTCCAGCCTGCAGCCCAAGGCCCCGCGTTTCCAGAGCTGCTAGAAGCCGCCAGCTGGGGCTCCGCATTGCGAGCAGCAGCACAAAGAGAGGGAAGCGCTGGCGGAGGATGCTGAAGCAAAGGCAGCACGTGCATCTAGCACGACAGGGCGCAGCCAATTCTCACTACAAATTATTGGGTAATTATTCTCCATTCCCTGTATACATTTGAGAAGCCAATGAGGTCAGAAGCCAGTAGTAAAACTTTTTCTCTTCTTCAGTAAAGTCATAATTTTCCCCTGCCTACGGCAGTTTTACTATGCTAAGTTCCCTTCAGCGTTTAGTTTGACTTAGTTCTAAGTCATCTTTCCTCTGACCCAAACCCCTGCCTCCCAGCACGTTAAATTTATCATCAGGTTTTGATACCATGCTAGAAAGTTGTATTTTGCAGCACAAACAGTTCTCAGTTTTGCGAATCTCATCGCTAAGCGTGTATTAAGGCAGACCTCAAATTGGAGCCAAGTAAATGAACTCAGGCTGAAGAGGCTGGTTTTCAGCTGCACAGATTTCTCTGCTTCACTTACTGGCTGTGTGCCCATCCTCAGGCAGGTGACAAGCACCTGTACTTCAGCATCTTCTCAGCCTGTGCCACAGCTGAGGAGAAGGAGAAATGTTAATGTTGTGCTCCTGAAGCTCATAGATATTAAGAAACAGATTTTAAAATCGCAGGCTGAGATCGCTCCAGTTTTTGCAGAACTGATTCCTCTGTAAATGAGCGGTGTTGCGGTCCCTTCCTCCCTCACCTTTGCATACCACGTGGCAGGACAACGTAACACAGAACACTGGCTCTTGAAACAAGATGAGCACTGACAGGTGGGCTCATTTCTTCCCTTATCGGACATGAAGATGTTTGCGCCATGGGAGAGTTCTCTCTGCAGTGCACGCAGATTGCAAATAATGCAATGTACAGCCGCAGGACAACTTATCTCCTGTTTCTGTTAATATCTGCTGGTGACAGCAGAGAGGATGGAGCTGGAGAAGATGAAGATATCCATATGATTGCCCACTACTTGCTTTCTTCCTAAGTTTACCCTTCGCACAGATCTCTTTCTTGTTACTGGGGCATTCCCATAGATGATGCAACTATTTCCTTTAATTAAAGGGCATTCTGTGCTGGAAAATATTAGAGAGGGCAAAGAGGCAGAAACTCCTGTTTTGATTATTTTTTTAAATTATAATTAAACATCCAATGACAAAAAGAGCAAGGTAGCATTTAAAAGCCTGCTTCTGCTTAGAAGTAACCCATCTGCTGTATAATCAGTTCTGACTTCCTTTTATTCAAAAGAAAGAATTGCAAATGGCAGCGCTCACAACCTGTGGCTTGACAGCTGTTTTAATATCAGGAAACGACTTGCTCAGCGCTGTGCCAGCACCGCACTGTGTTCTTTTATTTTTTCCTATTTTCAGTCACTGGCTATAAAAAATAAATAAATTACGTTTTGGCAAACAGTGAAGAGCGCAGGAACTGCTGGTCAGCAGTCCTGATATTTCAGCAGCCTGGCTCTGCCAGCAGCTTTCAGGAAAGCCACCTCCTCTACTCGAGCTTTACAGGTTACTGCTGTCACCAGAGCACACACAAACCCTCGCTCACGGCTGTGCACCCTAGGCCAAGCACATCAGTAGTTCTCCCTTGGCTTTGAGGACGGTCCAAGCAGTCATCTCATTGACCTTCTTTACTGCACACTGCCAACCTTTGAGAAATTTCATTGTTCCTCAAAGAAAACCTCATGATTTTCCACTGACACGTTGCCACCGCTGAGCAGCACCCCTGTCCTCGCAGCGGGTCACAAGGCGCTGAGGATAATAAATTCTATCCCCAAACGAATTCCTTGTCCAGTTTGAATTGTGACACCAATCAGTACATCCAAAACCCTCTCCGACATTTCCAAATCCCAATAAAGAAAAGCTGTAACGCATTCTAACACTTTTTTCTTTTTTCTTACGCTGCCATCCAGTTTTTCCAAAGGAAATACAGCAGTTCTCTTCATGGGCTTTTTGAGAATCTTGGAGGCTGACACGCTGCCATGCAGTAATTCCTAGAAAAAAATAAAGCAGAACAACTGAACATTTGAACTCCCACAAATAACCTCCACAATGATTTTCCACATGACCCAGAAGAATTATTTTTAGAACCAGAAAAGTAGTTTTATTCTCTATTTCCACTTAATCCCTGCGATGTTGGATAGGACATTCACTAAGGACGAGCGTTAATATTTCTCCGTGATGCGTATTTGTTTGGAAAAGCTATAATTCTTAGAAATAACAGCCATGATGAAGACACGCTGTTCCGAGTACTGAGTAACCTATGGGAAGAGGCAGCTTCTGCCTCCTGAGGATTTGCAACCAAAACAGACGAATTAGAGAAAACAAGATGATAGAAGCGTACTTTGCAGGCAGGGGTTCTTCATATCTCTGTTCTGTCCGCAGCCAAGCTGATTCTTGCTGCTCAAAATCACAAGAAATACCAACAGCCCAATGAGTAACGACTGCTTCTGCGTACCTCACAGGAGCCCAGTGGTTCTGACCGCAGTGCCTGAAGTCTATCAAACCTTCAGTAACTATAATGCTACAGGGAGACACAGAAGGTAGTGTCTTGCACAAGGTAGTCATGCTTCCCACACAGATTTACTCATTTGCTAATCTCTTATTTCTACAGCTGGAGGACAATCAGCAGCCAACGCCAGATGCTGAGTAAGCAGCTGTTCTGTACGACACGGCACGGAGCTTTGATTTGCATGCTGCAGCAAATGAAGCCATAAATTCTATTTACTGTAAAAGCCCATTACTATATATCATATGCCAGAATAACACAAATTCTGATGCAAGCAACTAAAGTGCATCGCAGCAAATGGTCGTGGAGGAGCTAAGATGTGGACAGTGTGATCTATCAAGTCCCAAGAAAATGCTACTGCTCTCCACAGATGGGTGATTTTCTCACCAATTAGTTTTTTGGTGGGATGGAATAGGGTCTGTGCATTGAAAAGCTCTGTATATGTATTACAGAAGTGTAATGCATATAATACTGAGATCAAATAGAAACGCTTTGGCAAATAAAAGCCCCACCAAATACCTCAGCAACTATTTGAATGGCTGTTTTAGTAACTAATAGTAAACTTAATCCAAATCTATAAGCACTCATCTATTTCTGAAACCATTTCTAGGACTGGCAACAAGCACATTGTTTGGTCTCATCCCAAGTAGTGCAGAATGCCTCCGAAACCCATTAGATTTGGTGTGTCATCTCTCCCTCGTATATTGACACCTGTCACACGACGCTGCTTGTTTTAAGTAATTTGCATTAATATCCACATTAGAAAAGGTTAACTCCCTGTTATCCTCATTCTGGGGGTAGAAGCAGCTACGTGATAGACTGTAGGAGTGTTAGGATCAGCAAGGAACCGCATCTCCTCAACAATGTGCAGGGCAGCTCAGGGTGCAGCCTCCCCAGCCACTCAGTTACAGTGAAGACACGCAGGAATATCCTCAGAACACATCTGACAGACAAAACAAAAACATGCCATCAATCCTTCTTCATTTGCCCCTTTCCACGAACCCCGCTTTGCCCCGTTCTGGAGAAAATGAGATTATTTTTAACACAATGTGTTGCGCCGTTGCTGTTGGGTTATCCCAGCAGGGAGCAGGCTGCGCTGAGAGCTGGTGCTCGGCAGGGACCAAGCAGAGCTGCAGCTGCACCCCTGTGCTGTCCCCAGGTGCTGCCCAGCTCACGGGAGACGCTTGCTTGGATTTTTCCCAACACCTTCCAATACTCATGGTTAGAAAGAAAGCACGAAGCTCGGGGAGCAACACAGAGCCCAGGGGCAGTGGGACAGCAGCGGCAAGCATGAATGCATCCATTTGCTGCTCTTGCAGTTTGCAAATCTAACAAAACAATGCAACTTGCATTTCTTTTAATAACAAAAGTCATTGCCATCAAAAACTCCAATTCTGAAGAGCCCAGGAGAAATCTACCAACAGCTCGAGCAGTCCTATCCGCAGCTCCATGCGTGTGCAGCATCCACATCCTGGGTTCGGTTTGCTTAGAAAGCTCTCGTCTTTATCTGATTCCTTTCCCGCCTGTACTGGGCAGCATGTTCTCATTGAGGCAAATAGCATTCTAGTTCTTTAATTAAAATGCAGCATAATCAGCGACAATTGAACAGGCATCACTGAGGCACGAGATAGAACAGCTTGCAACACAAGCCACGGTATTAAGGCTGTAGACGATTTTCATTTATTTCCTTATTAAGGAACATAAATGAGGCCCTAAATTATTCAGAGATGCTTAAAGAATATAGGTATGAGCACTTGGTGAGTTAATCACATCCAGACAGAGGACTCTTGGTAATTTCTTTAATTACAGTACAACTAATCAAACTCAGAAAACTCAAAAGAATTGGCTGGTTCCTATGGATTAGGCTGCAGGGGTCCCATCTCATTTCAGCGACTTAACTCACAATTTCGAGTAACGCATTTTCAGCTCGAACTGCAGAACACAAACTAAGCTGCACAGCAGATGGTGAGGTTACTGTACCATTTTCTGTGGGTTTATTTAATACGACTGCAGCTGAGGTTTGGTGAAAAGAGAATATCAATGATAAGGTTATCGAATGAAGCCTCTTTCTATGCCGTTAGTACAATCAGTTTAGCCCTGCTACAAAAGAAATAAATTCATAAACTCGTAGAAACCAGGTAATTTCAATCTTTCTCCAAAAGAGCAAATAGAATTATCAAAGCAAATGTAATTATATAAACTGCTGCTTTTACCTGTTTTAAGGCGTTTCTGTTCAAGACTGAAACTTCCTTTCTTTATATTATTACTTAGTTTTGTTTATTCAGGTTTTTTCAAGTATAAAATTGATTACTGTCATTAGCTTATGGTTTTCATGAATTGTAATCTAATTCATTTTCTAATTATTTTTAATACGATTTTTTTTTCATATTTCTAAAAGTCTTCCTATAAAATAATTATAAGCTTCTGCTTGGCTACTTCCAACATATAAGAAGAATGAGACCAGTTAATCAGGAGTGGAAATCAACTACTGCTAGAGAAGACCTAAAGAATCTTAAACGCATTCACAGTGACACGTGGAATAATAATTACTTTAACATGGCACTGTAATGGAGGAGGTAACAGAATATATTACAATGCATGAAAATAATACCCTGTCTTTAATCCAACATATGGTTTTCATGAAAGATGAACTTAAATTACAGAGCAACCATGAAAGAAAAAATGAAGTCTAGCAAGTGAACACAGGGACAGACAATTTACTGCCTTAATATCAATACAGAAGGAAAAATATCCTTCTGGCAAAGCCGATTCACACAAGGATGAGAAGTCAAACTTGAGGGAAATTCCCTTCATTAAACAAAGCAGTTGGAAAGAATGTAAGTGCAGTCCTTTGCTCTCCCATCTTGAAATTGAAAGGAATTGCCCAAACACTTCCAGGTATCTCTAGGGTTTCTTGGTTAGATTGTCATTTGTATTCCCGCATCTCGATTCTCCAGAGAACTTAGTAACTTCCTGCTAAATCTCAGTTATAGTCCAACTAATTCTCACCTTGAATTTTCTAGGAGCCTGCTGACCTCAGGTGCACAGAGTTAATTCTTCTTAGCTAATTCATCTTATCCTTCTTTTCAGCTAATTCAATTACTTCTCGATTAGTGATACAAGACAAGGAAGAAATTAAAACCAGCATAACATTAATGAGCAGCAGCAGGAAATTCACTTAAAGGCTTTCCTGGGAGAAGCCTTCAGAGGACCCCAGTGACACAAGGAATGAAGAGCGATGTCAGTGCTGTTCCCCCAAGTGGTCCTGACACAGTGGGACTGGCTGTGCTCTGAAATGCTCACCAGAGCTGATCTTGTTCAGATTGCACCCCATGCTATGTGCAGACAACTCCAAGCTGAGTGGTGCAGTTGATACAACAGAGGAACCTGGAATGCTTGAGAAGTGAGCCTATGTGAACCTACTGAGGTTCAACAAGGCCAAGTGCAAGGTGTTGCGCTTGGGTCAGGGCAATCCCAAATATGTGTACAGACTGAGAGAAGAACTCCGTGAGAGCAGCCCTGTGGACGAGGTCGTGGGGGTCCTGGTGGACGAAAAGCTGGACATGAGCCAGCAGTGTGTGCTTGTAGCATGGATGGCCAGCAGTGTCCTGGGCTGCATCAACAGAGGGGTGGCAGCAGGGAGAGGAGAGGGAGGGGATGTTCCCCTCTGCTCTGCCCTTGCGAGGCCCCACCTGCAGCACCGTATCCAGGTCTGGGGCCCCCAGCACAAGAAGGATGCGGAGCTGTTGGAGCAGGTCCAGAGGAGGGCCATGAGGATGCTCAGGGGTCTGGAGCACCTCTCCTGGAGAAGGAGAAAGGCTGAGGGAGGTGGGGTTGTTAAGCTTAGAGAAGAGAAGGCTCCACGGAGACCTCACTGTGGCCTTCCTATACCTGAAAGGAGCTTATTAGCAGGAAGTAGCCTAGAAGTGATCAGACAAGAGGGGGAACTGTTTTAAACGATAAGGGGGGAGATTTAGATTAGATGTTAGGGGGAAATTTTCACTCAGGAGATGGTGAGGCACTGATAAATGCTGCCCAGAGAGCTGTGGGTGCCCCATTCTGGAGGCATTCAAGACCAGGTCGGATGGGGACCTGGGCACCCTGAGCTGGTGGGGAGCAACAAGCCCATAGCCAACGATGGGACTGCGTGGGCTTTAAGGTCCTTTCCAACCCAAGCCATTCTATAATGTTTCAGTGCCTCTGCACGCAGCAGGACACCCTGCATAGGTCTGTGCACATTCACTCTCTGCACATGCAGTGTCACCTCTGCTGCTCAAGGCAATACGATTTCCTCTGTGTCTCAGCTCGGCATGCCCAACACCACATACAACACAGAGTGTCACGCCATGGCCATTGGTCCTCTGCCCTATTCCTGTCTCTAGAACCACTACACAGTTTCCTCTCCCTGCTGCAGAGCACTGCCATGGCCCCAGCACCAAGCATGTTCCACTCACATGCAAACAGCGCTGCCTATGGAAGGCTAGTGTCTGCTAGTGATCCTGATGATGCTGCATCCATTATCTAGGGGTCAGAGCATTTAAGAAATAATTACTTCATACTGGTTTCTGCAAAGGCATGAGACATTAATTATAAATTAATTATGGGAGGGACTTTTTCATGATTTCTGTAGAAAGAACAGCAATAATTAATTGTAAAAGAGAGGTCCCAGTCCATCCCACCACATTACCTGACTCTCTGGCTACAGTTCCCAAGAAAACATCTTCAGACAAATACCAAGTTAGAATAAATTAGTTCTGCCTCTGTTAAGTACAAGACAGTATATTTTACAGAAATGGTTTTAAAATCCTCTTGGAGCAAATGAGTTGAGGAAGAAGCCTGGTCTGTGACAGAAGACATAGACTTCTTCCAACACAGCTATGAACACCTGTTCTTATTTGAAGAGTAGTTTTCCTGAATGCAAATTCCCCAATTAAAAAAAAAAATAAGGGAAGAGTGACACTTTGTCATCTCATACAGGCAGATGAAAATAAAAACACCAGTGCCTCCAAGAAGTGCTGATCTTCGGCACACACCACCAATAGATAGCTGAAGACCGAACTGACTTGTTAGCTCAGAAATCTGCTTATTACTGAAGCGCTGGTTTAGGATTAACCAAGTTAAGCTGCAGCACTGCATACGAGTCCAAATGGTTTGCTGCACATGCATTCACGAGGAGCTTTGCTGGCTACTGAAAGGTTTAATCAAATACACAGAGGGTTCCCAATATGATGGAACAGATACTTAGGCAGAGCATTCCAGAGCATAGAACAACTTCTTCAGACAGCCCACTTCGCTTTAGCTGCAGCCAAAGAGGATAGTGAAGGAAGCGCAGGCAAATCCTCCTGCTTCCAGAGGCTTCACTGAGGTTGCTGAATGGCTCCATTCTGAGAGCTGCTTTCCTGCACCTTCAGAGCTGCGCAGACACTGTCTACATGAAGGACAAGAGCTCTGTCCAGCCTGCCTCCTCCAGCTCTATGAGGATCTCCCCTAGGAAATAGCCCCAAATGCTACGCCGTGCCCTGTCGCAGCACTTAATCCTGGAATGTAAAAGAGGATAAAATAAAGATTGAGTTGATATGTAGCTGTGGTGAGCTAAATGCAGTTTTGCTGCAGAATGTAGAGGTTATAAAAAATATAGGAAGGCATTCTTTTCCACCACTTCAAATTGCACATGCACAAAAGCAGTTTACCTGGGGGGGGTAGCATTCATCTAGCTGTCCTTTCACAGCACGTAATATTGTTATCTTCACTGCAACTAAATGATGCTGCAAAACGTGATTTTGGATAAAGAGTAATGGGGAAAGCTGTTGAACCCTACAAAATAATCATTCTGTAAAGATGAAAATGTTTTTGCTAACACAGGCAGAATATAATAAATAACACTTGCAGCCAAAACAGTGGATAGTGAAAAGGATTTTGTAGAGTTTGCCACATGGTACTGCAGCCTTAAATACTTCAGCAGTCAGAGCAGGAAGGTGTCTGCTGGTGCCACGCTCAAGATTCATGCAAGTACTCCTCCAGTTAGTAGCTGAAGAGCCCAGTACATGTCATTGCTTGGGGGGACTTGAGCACCAGAGCATGTTTCAAATGAAAAGTTTTACACCCTGCCTCAAGAAAATGTATTTTATTCTAGCAGCAATTCGAGATACCCCACATCCTTCAGTACTGTGCAGCTCTGCTCACTTTGTGTTCTCTAACATTACCATAAGCTTGGCTTAAAAACAGAGACCCCTTTAATCAAAGCCTCCTTAATAACTGGGCTTTTGGAATTAGGGGATCACCAAAGGACCCAACTTAGTGTGACAACAGGGAATAGAAATGACTTTGGCTTACCAGGAAGTTTAAGTTCTGATCCATGAGGAAACAACCACCTTGTGCCAACTGGATAAGCGGAGCTTACAAAGACATTTAATACATACGAAATTCTCAAACCCGATCTTTTAATTAAAAAATTATCATAGAAATGGAGATGCTCAGATAAATATGACTGCTTCATGTAATGCCATAGATTGTTTTATTGGTTAAGCCTTCGAAGCATAATTTTGAGCAACACCTTTTGTTTGGGCAGCAGACCAGTGGGGCTCCTCTACTATTCAAACGGTGTTGCATATTGGTTGGAGAAGTCTGGTCAGTGTTGAGCTGCCTCTGCCATGTCCTCGTTAAGTGTCACAGCCAAGTATTTGGTTCACTCCCACAGCACTGTACCTGCCAGCAGCATCTCCTGCCAGCACAAGTGATGTCCTGTTCAGGCCACATGGTGCCATGCACTGCAGTCACTCTGCATGTAGCCCTTGTAGGCTTCACAAGCGCTGTAAGGAACAGCATTTCCTAGCAAAGCACATTCGTAACTCTCCCAGAAACAAAGGTTCCAGTATGACTCTGGTCAAAACCTGCTCCAAAGGAAGGTATGCTTATTTATATTCTGGAGACAGATTTGAGCCCTCAGTATCTTGTTTTCCATATTAACTTCAACAAAGCATGCATTTTCCAAGGCTTGCTAATGAGCCTAGCGCACTTAGGAAAAAATTTGAAATATACAAACAAACTCAGTGTCAGATGGGTTTTTCCAAGGCCTGGACTGAAGCTCAGGGAAGTAAGAAATAAATGTTATGTCCCTCCAAATCTCTTACAAACTCTGACGAAGAAAAAAGAAAAAACAACCTTGATTCTCAGGCCAAATATCCCAGCTGCTTTTGCAATTCATGACGGGTCTGGCTGAAGAGTCGGTTCATTTTTCTAAATCCAGTTCCTTCTCACAAAAATGTTATTTAATAACATTCAAATCCTGATTATTCTGAGCTTAAAAAACAAACTTTGTTAAATGACAGTGCCTTTTCCTGTAACGCACTTTCGCTCATACGTGAAAACACCACTTTGATGTTGCGTTTGGAAATAGCACGACCCTGCCAGAAGCAACGCTGTTAGTCAGAGATTAGGATGTTCGAGAAGAAAATTATCTAATAAAGATAGAGTGATAAAGAGTCTAAAATTCTGGTGGTCAGTAAAACTGTCAAAGCATACGAGACAGTAAAGCTCTAGAAACTACATGCGTCAAAATACAACTGATGATGAAAATACAACAACAATCAATGCGAGCTCCAAGCGCCAAAACATACAAGTGTCGGTTTTTGAAGGATATATTTCACCATTTATCCCATATTTCATCAGTGTTAATCAGCACTGGATTCTCAAGGAGTCATCTACCTTCTTGCAGGTGTAACATTTTCAGCAATTCACTACCTAGCAAACATTTCTGTTTCCCTTACAAATTCACAAAGAACAGGGATTTTGTACCTAGGCTGTTGTAAGCAGAAATCGGAAACCGTTTCTGCACACAGTTCTTCATGCAGTTGTGTAACTTCGGGTCTGAATACACGTGTAAGCTGTAATCCAACTCCTCTGAGCATGTTCTCCTCACTGTTCGATTCTTCCTGTCAAAATACACAAAAATAACCATATAGGAACCGAACGCGTTTCTCAGAAATGCATATGCTAGGTTTGCCACAAAGCCTTTTTCCACTCCCAAGATCCATTACTCAAAATAGCCATAGCTCTGAAGTACTGCCAAAAGACTGGCAAGTCACAAAGCAGCTTTCATATGTGCTCTGTTTCTCAACTCCCAAGTGAGGGTGAAGGGGTCTGGAGAGGTCCTGCCCAGATCAAACCTTTTCTCCGCCACAGGTAGCAGAAGCCTGTCTGTATGCAGCTTCTTCTCATAATAAGCTCATCTGTAAGCACGCTGCCTGTGCTGAAAAGAAGTAAATATTATAACTTCTGACATTTTGTAAACTTCAGCTGAAGGAATGGGCCTCAGGCAGGGTATCTCTAATGCCACTGCGTACAATGAGACAACCACTCTTAGCTCCCAAATAAGTACAAATGGTTTTGCTCGGTGAAAATTTAGGAAACAAGTTAAAATGCATCACATTAAACCACACCAGCATTTGCAGGTTGTTCTTGAAAGGAGAAGCCTACTAAGCTCAAATTATGTCACCTGAAATGGGAATTATCACCGGACCAATAGATTTAGAGGAAAACTTGCTTCATCAGACTAAGTTCTCCTGCTAGTCCTTGTTCCATGCTTCCTGAGCATGTCCTCACTTTCTAACATGCAGCACAGCCACAGCCACCTTCCTGTTCTCTTCCATGAACATGAGACAAGAGGCCACCTCGGTAAGGCAGACATTTGGAAACTGAAGGGAGGATGGAGGCAGCATGGACTCCATCACACGGCAAACCTTCCTAGGTGTCCCAAAGTGCCACACCATGGCATGATCTGAACCAGGTGCCATCCAACACATGCAGGAACACGTCATCCTGAGGGAGGGAAACAGCAGCAACCTGGAGCTCAGCAGCTCACGTCGCCTCTCCCCAGAAGCCAGTTCTGCGGTATTTCAGGGAACAGGGCTCCAAGCCAAGCCCCAGCAGATCTATGGGACGATGAGGACTTTGAGAATTCCAGAGGTTGCCGCTCCAAAAATACCCTGTTTGACCAGCCTGCTGTCAGAGCGATTCCTACTAAAACAAACATTTAACATGTGCAAATACTAAAAGATGAATTTCCTGTTTGAACAGTCAGCACAACAGAATTTTGCCAAAAGAATCATTGCAACATCTGTCAGTGTAACCAACCAGCTACCAGCCAGAAAACAGGACAGCCATGGTCTGTCATCAAGAGCCAGAAGGAATGTCCCAACAAGGACTTCCTATATCCAAACTAGCCCATGGAGACAAATGAATGGCAGGACGGGATGCAAGCAAGATGGTCACTGGCATCTCCTGCCCTTCCCTTCATAGTCAAGTAAGCCAACAACCAGCTGAGGAGTGGGGCTGGAGGAACACAGGAAAGCAGGAAGGGAACCATCCTCTGAGCAGTGATGAGTTTGAGCCTCATTCTACCACCATGGCTTTGCCTTCTCCAGGAGTACACCAAGTGCTTATGATCACAGTGCCAGATGTCCACAACAGATATGCAAAGACATTGCAGTGGTGGTAATGACAAGTGATTAATATCAACAAGATACCTTGCTTTGATTTCTCTTATACAAATATTTCCCATGTCTTTGCTCATTTTCTAAGCCTCCACATCATTTGAATAGTCACGTTAGATGCAAGTCATTAATGGGGCAGATCATGAGTTTTTCAGCTGTGAAAGAAGTTTTTAAAAGCAAAAAAAAAGAACACATTGCTTTTAACCAACTGACAATGAAAACCATTACAAACTCATAGCAAGTTGAAACACTTTGTTTCACTTTTAACAATTTTTAATAAAGAGGAGCTACAAGACCAACCAAACATATGGAGGGGTGCTGGAGACAGTGGCAGAGGCTGCTTGCCCTTAAGGAGGGACTGAGCAGTAGGGCAGAGCAGCTCAGCAAAGCGTGCAGGAAGCAGGAGGAAGCCAGCTGTAAATGGAAAAGGTGACCTGTGTCCTGCAGTCCTCATGGCTTGAGTCACTGGCAAAAAGCACACATCTTCACCCGTGTCACCCGTCAGCATCTGCCACAGCTCAGATGTAGGCCTGGGGATCTATATTAGGGCCAAAGCCACCACCTACAAACCCACAGCATCACAGGGGTTCTTACACGTGGTCAGAAAGCAAACATGGGAGAAGGATTTCCATTCCCCCAGGCTACCGTACTTTCAGTTCCTCCATTCTTCTGCATATCTCAGGTAGCAAATTTAACAGTCTTTGAGGGTCTTTATTAAGTAGAAATAGATCAGGAAAAAACATTGTATGATGAATTGGAAACCTGGCCTTGGCAATACATCCACAAGCTCTCTGACTTCCCTATTCAGGAGGAATGCTGTTCATGTGGCTACTTTGTGTGTGCGTGTGGTGTTTTTAAGCTATTTGAGGAACCAGAAATTCCTCTTCAGCCTGAGTACCTGAAAAATTGGTACAGCTGCACACAGTGACAGGAGGAACGTTATCAGTTTTGCAGCCGTGCTTTAAAAATGAGGCATAAAAACAAAGAAGCAAACAAACAATAACAGCGACAACAGATCTAGCCAATTTAAAGCTAGTTTAATTTGGCCAGCCAGTTAAAGAACCCTCAAGCACTGAGGACAAGGCTTCTGCTACAAATGGTTGGAGAAGATTCCCTTTTTGAACTTGCTACCAGTGGAAATCTGATGAAGGATTTTCTGAGATCATTCCTCCTATGGCAGAATGTGCCAGAGCAGGCTATAGCATCTCCTCTTGAATATGCCAGAGCAAAGCTAGCAGTGGCAAGACAGCTGATTGCCAAGTGTTCTCCCTCTCAATACCTGCAGAGCCCCTGTCACTGCAGCCACAGCTGGCTCGCCTCCCATTTGTGCATGTGAACAGGGTCATGGCTTCCCAAACGCCTTTTCCTGTTTCTATTTTAACCTAAAAGGAGCCACTGAGAAGTTGTGGCGTGAGGCACGTCCATGAATCTTTCCCAGCTCAGAGCACCAACGCCATCTGCGTGAACTGTTGGATTTGCAATTGGTGGCAGGTTTGCTGCCTGCTATTTTTAAGGCTGTAAAATCACAGAAAACAAAAATGGAAATTAAAAAAAAAAAAAAAAAAGCCACTTTCACTCCCCAGCAAAGCAGGACCTACACCTGCGTCAGTTTATCTAATGTTTCTAGCGCATTACAGTGCTTCCAGCTTACTTGCACACATTGCTGATCGTAGTTCCCCTTGTTTCCTTTGGGAAACCACCCCCAGACATAATCCACCTCATTATCAAGCAGCTCCTCTCAATAGCCAAGCTCAGTACTCTTTTTCTCTTCATTTTATTTTGCCAGTCTTAATGATGCTTCTTCCCTTTTCTAAGTTACCCCTTTATTATTTTGATAGGTAACGCTCTTCATTTCACTGATAAGTAGTGAAACAGTTACATTCTGTAAACCCCAACATCAACACAATAAATTAATGGAAGAATATTGTACACCACTTTTTTTCTTTTTTAATTAGAAAAAAAATAACACAAAACACCCACTTCATAACGAGCAGCTTAGCATGCCTGTACATCAGCAAAGCCTATCTCAGTAGCATGGAATCAATTATCAGACACTAAGTTAGGAAGAAGAAGCCCCACATACACCTCTAAGCACAGGGCACGGTCTGAAGCAGTTAAATCCAGCTGGCTGAATGATCCATACAGCTGTGGTTTCCCTCAGCTCTTAAATAAAATATTAGGGTGTGTTCCTATTGTTTGTGAGCTGTCATCAGCCCATCTCTCAGCTGACGGAGGTTAAAGGCTATGTAGATTCCTGGGACAGCTGTTAGGTAATTGTCACAGCCAGTTACTTGGTAACCCACAAATGGCGATCTCAGGAGGTAGTTTCTTGGTTGCTAAGCGATAAATTCAGGTAAAATAACCTTTTCCTGGATTTTATTGCAACTATGGGCTCCGGTTGTGTAGTTCAAAACTATTTTTTTTCTTCCTGGGGATGGGATTTACAATTACCGCTGAATAACTTCTCTGCGTTCTCAGGCAGCGTTTGGTGTGGGTTAAATGAAGTGACAACTGTATTCCACTCCTACTGAAACACATAAACCGGCAGCAGCCTTCCTACTGCACGTTGCAGCGCGTGTAGTTAATTTGCTGGATGTTACAGAGTGATTTACACAACAACAGGCTGAGGGGAGCAGAAAAGGGGGCAGGCCCTCCTACAAAAAAAGGACAACGTTGATATTTCCTTTCTCCTTTCCTTTTTCCTTCTTTTTTTGGGAAAATGCAACCTACAGGTTTGAGCTGAACCAGATGCTTTTCCGACTAATGCTTGCTAAGCAAGCCACCAAAGATCTCTGTGTCCTTGGCAGCGTTATAGGGGTCAAGCTTCCCCACGTTCGTGGTCCTTCAGCAATTTTCCCACGTGTGTCGCAAGCAGGAGCTCTCAAACATCATCTCAGCTTCAGTGCCAGATCTTCCCATAGTTTCTTCACCTATGAACTGGAGACCCTAGCAAGGACTATATTTCTCCATCACAAGCTTATTTATGAAGGCCTTTGAGGGTGAAAGCCTGCTGTTGCCCAACAGACACCTAATCTTCAGATATGTCACGAGGAGAGATGCAGCTGTGCGCAGTACGGCATGGCACTGTGATGGGTGCCAGGGGATGGGGTCAGCTCAGCCAGGCTGCCAGCAGCTCTCCTGAGCCCAGATGCAGTGCACATGCGTGATCCTGAGGGTAGCGGTATGGGCTGATGGCTTCCCATGGCCATGGGTAAGAGGGCAGCTGCCCTGTCGCCCTGCCTGGGGAAGGGTTAATGTCCCTGACCGTGTCACTTCATCTTACACAACCACGGAACGCAGTTTCTATGCCTGTCTGTTCTTTTCATGTGTATTTTCAACAAAGACACTAGTTATTATCTGCTACAGGACAAATCCCCCTGACCTCTTGTCACTGTTATTTATTAATTCTTGTCTCCATCTTCAAGGACCAACGTTTGCCTTCCTCAGAGAGATACAAAAAGAAGCTGGCTGAATTTGCTGCACCAATTTAACTTTGCTATTGCAAAGCCAGACAGCAAAGGGCTGTGGTTAGGGCTTGATGCACAACAAAGCTCCAGCATGGGGCAGCCACCATTTACATGTGCCTATGGGCAAGCGTAAGTGAGTGCCAAAGGCAGCAGGCAGCCCAGGGAGCAGCTGCCTACCCCTTCCAAGCAGGTCTGAGCAATGTGGGGAAAATACCATCATGCCACTCAGAAGTGCCCACAGCCATGAAGAGTAGAGGGCACGGGCTCTGCTAACACAGAAGGCTGGTGTTTTGGTCCACGCTGTGGGATGATATTGTCTGCTTTCCACTTTTTGTCTGGAAATAACCAGCAACATGAAGACAGTTTTCCAGATGCATCGGAAGAACAGTTGCTGGACTCTCAAGTGACTTTTTTCCTTTCAAGGGGAAGAAATCTAAGGTGTCCCCTTGCCTATAACCTAGATGCATGCACGACATATTTCTGTGTTGTGCACATATGGTGTCTGCCAGGCCTTCAACCAAGGCACCAGAGCTGGTAAAGGAGCAGCATAGACTACAAGAAAAGTACTTTAACGTAGAGAGGCCAGTTATCTTGTGAATCTCCAAAACTTCAGGCTGGGTGCCTCCGTGGAAACCTGTATAAGGGAAGCATGCCCCTATAGAAGATGAGTCCTAAAAGCTTTGTAATATTCAGGTATAGACTAGCCTTTCTTTAGTAACTTTGTGTTATGACCAGTCTGCTACTGGTGTTCTGCTGATACAGTGCACCCCAGCTAGACAAATAACCCTTCTCTTTTATTAATAAAGATTAAAGGAGTGCGTGTAAACCCGAGACTTGGTTTGAATGCTTGCTATACAGGCAGGTAGCAAACCCTTTTGTTGCAGCCACTGTCACAAAGATATGTTTTTCAATGGGACAAAGGCATATTTTTCACTGATGGTACTTCTCTGGTGAAGAGAGAAGCTCATTTGCTGAAGGCGACTCCCTGCCCTTTTCCTCAGCAAAAAGAATAGGAAAGAGTCTGCCTCCAAAATCCACGTTTCCCAGTCTTACCTTTTATTTCACTTCATTTTAAGTTACATTGCACTAAAACAGTTGCAACATACATTTGGACAAAAAAAAACATCCTCCAAGAAAGGGATTGCCCCAGCCAAGCCTAATACTACATATATTTTGTTTAAGGTATTTAGCATGCGAGCAGATAGAAAATACCAGCTGGTTTGGATGTGCAATTGGCAGAAATTGGGCACAATGACTTAAAAAAAAAAGAAAAGCGAGCTATAGCAATCAGAGTTGGCCAGGAACAGGCATTTCGAGCACGGGGGATTTTGCATTAGCAGTGTTAAAGAAAATTTACACTCTGTTGCTTAGATCATGTTTAAAAGTGATAAACGATGCAATCAGGTGAAATACAACAGTATTCTACACCCATCTAGAAACCACCCATCCTAACCCACTTCACTTCTTCCAAAGCAGGAAGAGCGATGGTTTCCCTAAAGAAGGAATGTGTAATGCCAAGCTCAGCCTGCACCCACAGAGTCAATGAAAGCATCCCTGTTGACTCCAGTATGTTTAGGATCAGGCTGTCAATAAGACAGACTCTTCTACCAGGGATTTGTCAGTTACTGAAGTAGAACGCCTCATAATCCAGGCTTCCTGTCCCCCAAAAACGCTTCTTTGAGGAAATAAGGTGCCACCTCTGTGAGACGTTTTCAGGCAGCTTTGAATGCTGAGAAAAAGTAACTCAGTGCAGCAGTCAGACTGAGACGGGATTAGCAAAAAGGTTTCAGCATGCTACAAAGAGCGCACTGAATTAAACACGCTACTATATGTCCGTTATGCAGAAAGAAATCAAATGCACCTTTTTCTACAGCGTATTATCATCTTATGCCTAGGATTCATTTCTTTCCTTGGAATGCCATTGTTTTCTTACTGTTCTTTATCTTGTTGTTTCTTTATCTAACGTTTCAGAGGATAATTGAACTTCTACTAATTAAGCAGTGCCATCCTCCAAGTGGCCCGGCCCTGCTTCTGTTTGCTTATTCTCCCACTGCTCAGCCACTAAGCCTGCCTAAAGCAGTGGTGATTAAACAAGCAGCGACTTTGGGGGACACAGCACTCATCGAGTGGAACAGAGAAGGTGAAGATTTTTAAGTCACAGAAACCTTAAAATAGCACCCTCCTTGCTTGTCATTTTTGTACCTTGACAAGATCTCTGGCAAAAAAAATTTTGCATTTTCAGTCTCACAAAAACCATGGGTTCTCCAGCAATGAGGCAACGGAAAAAATCAATACTTGCCATGTACCATGTAACCAATAGAATAAGGGCAATGATTTATGTATGGATGGATGCAGACTGAATCAGCTGGGGCCTCAAACAGAGGGAGAGAGAGAGAAGGAGAGAGAGAAAGAGGTGTGGGGGTGAGCTGGACTGCAGTGATTATTCCTACACTATGGCCAGATTTTTTTTTTCTGCAGCAATAATCCCCCTCTCTAGCACTGCAGGGCATGGAGGAAAGACTAGCGATGTGTGGAATATATGATGGACCAGCTTTTCTCTTTTTGCCTCAGAATAATGATGCTCTGTTGAATATTAAGGTACAGTAAAAAAGGAAGAAGGATAAGATATATGGTCTGCAGTCCTTCAGTCTTCCAGCTACCTCCACCCTCATAAAGACCACTCCAGTGGGTCAACAAGCAATAGTTTAAAGAGAGCCAAATTATCAACAGGATAAAAATGTACCATCACTGCTTCATGACAAGAAAAAGCAGGAAGGGCTCACTGAAGAGAACTACTGTATACCCCAGGAGTTTCTGCTGAGAATATAGTTTTGTAAATTGGATTACCAGGGATACAGCGCTATAAGGTATTTAATGGCTATGGTAACTTTTAGGATATCTAATGCTGCTGTTGATTTAAAAACAAAACTCTCGAGATAAAAATTTACTTATCTGTTTGTGTAGTGTGGGATACCAACGAACACTTATCCAAACTCTATTCTGTGCTTTGTGGCCGTATTGTTAATGAATATCTCACAGATGACTTTGAGGTGCTCAGAAATGTCCTACTATTTTATAAAATATTCTTGCTCTGTAGTGTTAGCAGATTGTTAAAATAAACTGTTTTCTGCAATGCCTTGGGTGCTCAGACTGTATGTACATTTTTGAGAATCAGATGTTTGTTCAGTACTTTCAGCATTATGGTTTGCTGTGAAGTATTCTTGTTGTAATTAATATTTCTGCCTCAATTACCGTTAATGACCGAATCAGTTCTCTTCTCTTCCTATAACATATATATGGCATTTAAACCTTGGTACTGGCAGGCTTTCTCTTAAGAGGCATAATGTTTTTAGATAACGCTATAGAACAATAGGAGGCCACTAGTTAAACACACCAGCTCAGCAATGTTAGATTAATTAAAGCTTTAAGAACTGTGATACATTTGAAAGCTCTGCATTTTATACGCGTCCGTGAATTGATAACACAGAAATAATTTCATTTCTGACTTTCCACACCAACATATCATGACAATAGGCTGGCGAGATTAATCGTCAGCTTCCAGCCTACCTTCTTATGTTTTATGGTTAAAATATCAATGGACATACGAACAAATTTAATTTCAGTGAAAACAGATTTTAGGTTTTAAAAGAATTGCATTGTATGTGACCAGACTTGGAACTGGAATGAAAAACATTTCTGAGTGTTTGGCTCTGGTATTCCCTAACTAGCTCTTTTGTACAAGTTACACTATGCTTAATGTACATGCGTACGCTCATACCAAAATAACAGCGATGCAATAAAATAATGACCCGTAAACGGAATTTGGATTTAATTTCCAACTGATTTGACAATGACAGACAACAGCACCTTTCAGAGAATGAAAGTATGAAACACGTTACAAAGCAGAGTAAGTGCATCTAGCTCGTTACTAAGTCGGTCAGAAAATTCTTTTTGTGGCAAACACTCGGTAACAACTTAAGGTTCTTAGATCCCCGAGTCCTCTATCTTTATTAATCCCCAAATCGGAATGCAAACATTTGACAAATGCAAACACTTCTCAGGCCTGGGAATGATGTCAGGGTAAAATGGAGACAGGTGTAGCTTATGTACCAATTAAAGCATGACAGAAAACGATCCACAAGTGAAGGTGAAGACACCTTAACAAGTTCTAATGTACAAATAATATGATGTGCACAGTTTAAAGGGATTTCTCAAACTCCTCAAAGTATTGAGAACTGAGCATGTTATCAAAACACTTACCTTTGAGTAACACAGTGTAATTCCCCTGCCTTCTCTCTCTTTCAATAAACACAGCAGCAGAAACTCCACGTGCAATGCTGGACTCTGCTGAATTTTGTTCTGAGCTTCAGACAGAATGCCACGGACCTAGAGCATCTGGGAACAGAGAGGGGTTAACATGAAAACCTGGGCACTAACCCAAGGGAGGAAGTGGAAGAGTCAGCGGAACAGGTGACAGCCCCCCCCAGCACCACGAGCAGGTGAGTTCTCTGAGCAAACAATGCCTCAGAGCCAGTGACATGGAAACTGTTGTTGAAAATTAATGAAAGCACCTTGCCTTGATCCCAGACCTACACTGGTTTGATAAGCTGAAATACAAACTGATGTACTGAAAGAAGTCTGACCAGAACCATTTGAAGTGTTTACGCAGTCATTAATGCTCACGGCAATGCAGTTCATTTTAAAACAACAGACAAGTTTCCATGCCATAAGCAAAGGGCAGGGTGCTTCTGCATCACGACACAGGGCACTCTGTGCTCAAGAGTCTGGAATGGCAACAAACCTTAAAAACTGAACAATGCTGTTATAATTAGGAAAAGGTTGAGGTAATGACCGTATTTGCAATATGGAGAATGATTTTGATGTTGCATGTGAAAGTCTTTTTCGTGCAGAAATTAGCTTGTGAAATTAGCATTATGTACTCCTTGCTAATCAACATTTGAGAACGCTCCTAAGTTGGAGAACTCTTGTGGTGAAATCCACAGTTAAATTACTGGAAGCTGATACAAAAATACTGGAGAAAAAAAATCTTACTTGCCATTTTAAGAGAAGGAAAAGATTTTAATATCGTGCTTATGGCGGCTCATTGCCTTTTTGTGCTTTCAGCTTTTAGCACAAGGAATGGACAGTTAGGGCAGAGTCCTGCACACATGCACGCTACCAGTGAGGTTATCAGTAATTCCAATTCAGTATTTTGGTTGACACCCTCCCAGCATTTCATGCATTCATATTTGGGGAACATGACCAAAAAAAAGGAAACTGGTGTGCAACTTTGTGCAGCGTTCTTAAAACATGTGTCATAACAGACCTGTTATTTGGAATTCCATTTCAATACCAGAAAACATGCAATTGTGTATTAATGTCTTATACCTGCTAACATTTCTCATTTCTCTTAAAAGCCATACAGTAATTCAAAATGGTTTAGGTACGTGCAGCTAGAAACACACATTTAAAACTTCATTAAAAATTAAGTGAAATTAATTAAAGTATTTTAATTTGTCCCGTGAGTGATAAATTGTAAGAGAATTTACGTAACTGAAATGCTTCCTCATGCACTAGAACTGGAATATTGTGGACCAAAAACAAGTAGATTCTGTGTTCACAGTGATGTGTCTTTATGTGGTCAGAGAACGACTGATGGTTCTTAGCAGCTGCTGAAGTCCTCCCAAAAAACGTGCAGTGCAGCACTCTCAGCTCCATGTGAGCATCAGTGGCTGGGGTAACAACAGCACAGAACTCAGCCTAAAACACAACAAAGTAGACCACAAAGGGAATTTAACAGGAACTTAGTATGAATAGGAAAAGGAGGAAAAAAAATGAAAATAAAAGCATTGCAGGACCCAATTTGAACGTGTCAGACACACAAAAGCAACACCCACTCTGCAAATAACCTGATGTTCTCTAGGCAAGGCCTCGGTATTGTGGAAAAAAAGACAAGCTAAGTGACCCTTGCTGTTCACCACACAACAAAACCAAAGTGCTTGTGTATCCATACCCTTCCTGACCAGGGGGGTAGCCAGTGGTTATCATTTGCAATTAGAGTAATTGCATCTATTCTTTGCCATCACCTCCTATACTTCCAGCGTACACCACAACACAGACTCTTTTATCTCATGCAAACCATCCTAGCTGTGTCAACAGCCCTTGAATTTTTAAAGAGGCATTCTCTGCCTCCCTCTAATATTCCTCCTGAAATTTTCTGACCCCAGATCTCAAGATAGATCAACTTCCATGGATTAAACAGTTCTATAGGAGTCACCTAATAAAACACTATTAATTGTAATAGATTTTTGTTTCTTC
>JANHGO010000349.1:0-41762 GCA_024606505.1 Aquila spilogaster
AGGAAATACAGTAGCACTGTTTGACACAGAAGAAATTAGATTTACGTGAAATTCCCTTTCCCTGTGTCTCTTGCTTTATTTCCAACAGACCTACAGTTAACAATCAGCAGTGTTTCACTTTCAGATAGTGTGGTTTTCATTACAGAGGCTAAGGGAGTTTAAAATATTCTCCAAGCACACAGCATACATAACATCCTACCCCGTTTCTCTTGATTTCCCTTTGCGGCATTTGCGTTACAGATGCTGTGCAGAACGTATTAGAGGACACTGCTTTTATTTGCCATCATTACAAGGAGGAAGTACACTTAGCAGCATCTGTTCAGACTCCTTGATTTCAGCAGAATGCAAGACATCTTTGATGAAGAGCTACCTTTGGAGAAAGGTGGTGTCAGACCCTGGCATGCATACGAGCCAAGGTAGCACGGCGTTACAGCATGCCTCCAGCTTCATCAGATGTGGACAACACAGCTTTAGCGGAGGGGGAATTTAAGTCCTCTCTTCTGTCAGAGTTCCCCTTCCCCAGTTGCAAGTTATCTCTTTCTAAATTTCATGTGGGGTCAGCTCTGCGTGGCATGGAGGGAGAGATGAGAAACCTGGATTTCTGTAGTGATTCCATGTGTTGGAGGCTCCCCTGTACTCGGCAGTAGAGCAGGGAAGGCTTAGTTCCTCCACCTCGCTTGGGGAAGCGTAGATATCCTTTTGCCAGATTCAGCCCTGAAATAAAGTAGGCATTGCATGTTTGGAAATTGAAGTATGCTTCTCCTGGGAATAGTAGTACTTTAGGATGTGCTGTAGAAATCAAACTGGACAGGGCTGTGTGCCTGTTCCAAAGAAACTGCAAGCTTTGAAAGACAACGCGGGGGGGTTTTGAGAGGCAGAGAGAATTTTCAAGTATAATCCCTGTCTGTAGGATTTCGGATCCATGCTTGGCTGAAATCTAGAAGCAGTTTTTTCCTTGTAGGGGCTGAGATGCCTTCACACGTTGGATTATAATTTGCAAGAGCTTGTTTCCAGAATAGCTCATAACATGATGCCAAAATTTGTAATCAGAAACATGCTTATTGTCATCAAAATAGTCCAGTGTGGAATATGAAAAAAAGAGTTTTCCAAAGTTACCTAAATCTCTGTGTATCTTTAATTACCAAAAGTAGGATATACTTCACAGTTCAGACCTTACAGTGACTAGGTATGATGCTGCTCTTCATAGAGCTTCCTTTTACTCTCTAAAGTGGTAATCTCATATGTTGTTGCTTGCAAAAGCAGGGAAATCCTCGATGAAACTGTATTACTACATTGAAGTGAGACACTTAAAAAATAAAAGAAATCAAAACCTCCAGAATATGTATCTATATACACAGACACATCGATAAATCAGCAACATTAGAGCAAAGCAGTGTATGTTACAGCTTTCCATGGAAAATGTTCATCAGCAGAATGCCAGGCTGAATTATAGATCACAGAAGATCCCTGGTGTTCTCTGTGCTAAATGCTTTATGGTGGAGTGAGTTCATTGACTCTAGTGTCAACACTGGTGACATATTCAATGCAGTTAATTTAAAAAATGCTATCAAAACATCTCTGGTGGACAGCTGAGTTCTTGACAGTATAGCTTGGTGAGGTTTTTTCTTTAGACCCGAGTGTGTCTGTTTTCTGTGAGAAGTAGAATCTGTATTGAAAGCCCATTGGCCGAACCTAATATTGTTCATTCCAAGAGACTTTGGTGGGTGGCCAAAGGATTAGGGATTTTTCAACAAAAGTGTAGTATTTTCCATTAAAAAATCCCTTATGATTTTCTGGGAAACTCCAGTACTTAGCTTCCCATGCATCTTCCCTTTGTCATCATTGTCAGAAACTAACTGGCATTTCTTGCTGATGTTTTTAGAAAAGAGTATTTGTACTAGGAACAATGCAAATAAAAATAAGTTGGCAGAAACGAGTGACATTTACACTATGATACAGTCCTGACATTTTGATGCCACAAGTGGGAATACCGCCTGTTTGACGATAGATTCTGTCATTCTTCCGCCATCCTGGTGGACCAGTTCAATACGACTGCTCAGCTAGATTTCCCAGTCTGCTCTCTAGTGAAACTAGTGGCTGGGGAGGGAGGTGAAACAAAACCTGATGTTGTAGATAATGAGCAGTCCTGTTGACCAGCTTTGCTGTGATGAACCTCAGCCACCACCTGGGTTAGAATAGCAAGGTTTGGACCAGAAAGCTTATGAGCTTCTCTGTATGTCACTGATTTTGTCTTCCAGTCCAGGGAAACAGGTAATTCATAATCTCTATGGAGTAGGCACAGAGAGGTTCCTATGGTACATTATTACTGCAAAGTTGTCCTACTCTTATTAATAAAGCATCCTTTTTTGCTGAGCTCTAGCAGATGGCGGGTTTTGTTTCATACACGGCAGGTAGTAATTCAAATTAGCAATTTGGTGATCAGCACCTTGACCTGGGGCACTGGGAACAGATGTAGTATATAATGCCAAAATTTGTTTCTAAACCAAGGGAGACTAATGGTGAGGAGCTGCACTGTTGAATTCAGTGTTTCTGGTTGACTCCTGTGGGCAGGAGATGAAAAGCAGCCCAGCATTTCAGCTAGATGTTATAATCTGCTGTGCCTTGAAGAAGGCAACAGACTGGGTGAACTTGGCCTGAAGTCCTCTGAGTAATATCTTGTGGTGGAGATAACATTGATGTCCCTGAAACTTGTCCATGGAGATGAACCAAGCCTTGCTACACAGCCCAAGCCCTAGGATACACAATACAGTTTCTGCTGCTGAAGTCGTTTTTCTTTTTTACTTTACTGCAGCCCATCAGAGCGGGCATTGGCTGTGTCAGGTGGCTGTGGTCTCAGTGGATTGCATTTGTGGATGGATGCTCAGGATCCCTGGTTCCTGGTGCTGGAGCTGCTCAGTGTGTGGCCTTGGAAAACTTGCACAGCGCTGCTGGGTGGCAGCTTTTCCTTCTGGCACATGGGAAGTGACACCTGCTTTGCTGAAGGGGCAAACCTGAGCTGGGATGAACAGCAGTGTCTTTCTGATGGGTATAACCTTGTCTATCAGCAGCTCAGAGGAGCGACATTAAAATAAAGGGTGTTTCATGTGAATCCTCCAGCAGTTACTTTCTGCTCCGGACAAGAGATGCTGAGGTCATTCTTTGCCAATTATTTGAAAGTAAGGTATACTGTAAAATTCTAACCAGCTACCAAAAATTAATACATTGGTATAATTCTTGTCTTCCCCTTCCTCTTTCGAAACTGTGCTTGAAGATTAATATGTGTGGTGGATCCTAATTCTGTCCTGAGCTGGTTCTGCTTGCTGGCTGTGAGTTTTGCAGTGCTGAATGGCCATCTCCAGAAGTCCATCTGATTCTTGCATGTCAGAGCTGCTCATTTTAGTGTAGTGGAAAATGGTGTCTGGATCTGACTTGAAGAAGACTCAGGGAAACCACACTGTGTTGAGACAGCCTCTGAGCATGTTGTTTAATTAGCGACACTGTAGTTTGGTTGTTACAATGAGTAGGGCTGTCTACACTAAGAGTAGTGTGCCTCAGTTTCCCCAGTTGTGAAAGTGAAGACATTTTTTCATTGCTGTAACAGGAGGGAATTAATTACTTTAGCTTAGATCAGTGCATTGCCTGGGTTAAATCTCTGGATGGAAACCTCTTTCCATCCGCATTACCACTAACAAACCTGTATAACGTTACTTCTGAGTAATTGAAAGCATGTGAAACCTTGCTGTGAAAAGCAGACAGCACTGATGCCTCTGTAAGGATGGAGGTCTCAAGTGAGAAACCAAGTTTGGGAGTGATTCCTATATATGTGCCCACTTCTTTTGCCTCAGGAAGGAACTTGGTGAAGCAAAAAGTGGTTCCACCATATTTATGTCCGAGAATCTTAAGTCTGCATTGTCCTGTTCCCTAGAGAAGTGAAAGGAGGTCTGAATTGTCCAGGTTCTTATTATGTTCATCTCCCTCCATGCCTGTGGCCATAACCTCAACAAGAATCCAGCATCAGCTGCTGCAACAGGAGATCTTTGTAAGGTGCGAAGGCATCGAGCTGAAGAGGTATATGGTAAAACAATACCACATGTTGAAAGCACAATAGGAGTAAGTCCTTTTTTGGCACGGCCTTCCACATGAAATCCTTTTTAATTTCAGTGACGTCACATTCTCAGTCTCAAGGAACCTATAGCAATATTTTCTGCGCCGTAAATAAGTCCACTCGGGGACTAATAAACTAAACTGTTGCTAATTTGTAATGTGCCACTTTTGCAGCAGTATCCAAAATTCATATGCACTAAGATTCCAGGGCTGGAAAGAATGAGGTGGCTTGTCCCTAACCACTGGTTAACTTTTTAAGTTACACTGGTGAGTCGGGTGCAGTTTGGCTTTTAGTGAGACCTCTGGGGAAGCAAGGTCATCTCAGCATACAGTATTAAAAAAAGACTATTAAAACAAAAGCATACATATAAATAAAATTCAGGAAAGTTATGTCTTTGTGAGTGAGGCAGGAACGCTTGTGGCATTCGGGGGCCTCTCTTGTGCTCTGACCTATCACCACTGATAACCTTGCCTCCATACATTTATAGGCACAGGTGGGCCTTCTTATATATAGGATCTCTGTTAGCATTATTGCTTGATTCCAGGGAACCCTTAAGTCTGGGGTCTGGCTGTGAGCTGAGGAAATAACAACGTGACATCTCTGAGGGACCGATTGGTGCCCTCTGGCACAGTGGATAACTCCTGGTTGGGATTCTCACATCGAGTGTCCCATATCTTGTTCTCTCCATGCCATTGTGTTGTGATCTGTTTGTTGGGTCTGGTCTTAGATGAGGCTGAGCTTTTTCCAGCATAAAATTAAACTCCAGAAAACACTGGAGTGCTGCTTCTCCAGGGCAGGTAACTCTGTGTTAGAGTTGCCAGAAGACTGCTTTGATTTTGGCCGTTTTGTTGCCACTGTTGAAGATGGAGATAGATCTCTATTTTGTCACATCTGAGAGTGGAAATTTTTGCTCTTTCAACTTTTTTGGGCTCATATCAGCGTGAAGGCCATTGTCGTATGCCTGGGAGTTCTCTCAGGACACAACACCTTTTTTTCTGACAGTTCTTTGGATCATTCACAGCTGGGAAGGAGTTCAAAGCAACCTCAGGCAGCGGAGTGCCCTCCTGTTATCACAAAAACATCACATCCCCTCACTGCTTTGCTTCTTCTTTGAAAACGGTCCCTATCCAGGGCTGACCCCATCCTACATTACACCAGCGATAATGTGGCATCACTAGCAGGTAATTGATGCTTTCCATCAAGGTGAAGCTGGTAGATACTCCTGTACAAGGAAAACGCACGTTAAACTAATAATCAGGTACAACTGATCAGGCATGTAGTTTGCTTTACAGCGAAAAGAGAGATTTCCCTGTTCTCTCTTGAAGTAGTTACGGTTTGCCACAGATTTCCTGTGTAGTTCTGGGTGATGGGTTAGAGCATGTCTCTCTCCCAAGAGAAATGACCCCTAACAATCTTTCTGTTCTAATACTGACCCCTAACCATCTTTCCGTTCTAATACTGTTGCTAGAACGGTGGGTGACAGAGCTGAGTTTGTACATTGCAGTGGGCTTGTGCATAGTCAGTAACTAATACGCTGGGCACAAACTAGTGAAGCCCCTTAAGGCCTTCCCAGCAGGACCGCTGAGCAGAAACACTGATAGTGGAGGTCATGTAAGCACTGTAGACAAACAGCGCCTGACAGCCTGAGCTTCTGCAGTGTTGGTTTTGTTGTGTTTTTTGTTTTTTTTTTTTATGAGATAACAGCTCATGACGTTACTTTGGGGTGTACGTAAGCGCTGCATTTCCCTGAGGGCTGGCCAGGTGTAGCAGTTCCCTGGTTTTAGCAATTTCTTTGGCTTGCTGTCCGCAAATGAATAATCTGCATCCATCTGGAAAACCTCTGCATGTCTTCTCTTGTGATGGAGCTCAATCTCCTCATTCGGGCAAGGCCCACCAAATGAGGTGGCCCAGCAGATACACCAGTATAGGTTTAAATAGGGCTGAACAGTGAGAAGTATTGTTGAGTGTTTATTGCAGGGTCAGGATCTTTCATATTAATCTTTCCCTTCAACACTGGCAACCCACCCAAAAGTAACATCTAGAGCTGAGTTATACGGGACCTGTGGGAACTGGGTGAGTTGCTGCCTGTCTGTAGAGCTACCTCATAGGCTCTGCGAGTGCTCTTAAATGATGCTTAAGCCAAACCACCTTCCTGTGCAGTTGGGGCAGGCTGGGGGTTGGCATGTGGACAGCTGTTTACACCTTGTGTGACACAATGACTTCTTACATTGCAGTAACTTCAACTGTGGTTTGTGTTCCTAGCGTACAAGGCTCCTTCCCACCCCATCCCTCCCCAGCATGCTTATAAACTGTAGTGGGACCCATGTTAGTATCCACATGAAAATTAGCTTGGGGGTGTCCACATTTAGTTTGGATCAGGACTTTGCTTTCAAAAGGAATCCCTCAGTCTTACCCTCTTGTACCTTGGTACTTATTGTGGATTCAACAGGCTGGTCCATGGGACCAGCTTAGTGCTAAGCCAAAATAAACCTCCTGAAAAGTATACCGCATTTATTATATTGGGCCCCACCACTCTCCTGATCCATTCCTGTCGGGCCACACCACTTGCCAATTCAGCCAATTCAGACTTCAGTTTTTAACAGCTTCCCCCAGCCCTTCCTCCAGCTCACACATTACAGAAACCCTTTTCACACTGCTTTGCTGCAGACAGTGTGAGCTGGTGCAGGACCTGCTCACCTGAGGGAAGGCTGTACAGCTGGCCCGGGAGGTACAGGAAGTTATCATCAGATCCTTTGACTGTTACCTGGCAGAGGCTGATGTGCACCAGTTGAGTCTGTTGTTACTGTTAGCTGTATTTTCACATCCACTCCTGTTTTTCTAGCAATATATCATGTGCTAACAGCATTATTGCAAGGCCATGGGATTATATGATCCAGACTATCTGAGCCTATCAAACCTTACCACTCCTATAAATCCTTCTCCATTAGTGAAGGATCCCGAGTGATTAGCTAGGATGTGACTGCCAGAACCAAAGTAAGCCTTCTTTCCCTGACGTTATTTGGTACAATACGTAGAGCCTTTTTCTTTTCCATCTTCTGTCTTCTTTCTCCTTTTCCCTTTCCCTCTCCCTTCTCCCTATGCCCTCCTCTCCATTCTTCCTTCTCCCTTTTCCTTCTCCCTTTTTTCCCTCTTTTTTCCCCCCCCAGCACTGCCATCTGGTCCGTGCAGGGCTGGAAAGTCACAGGAGCTGTTTTCTGTCAGTTTGTTGATATCTTCTTCCTCTCCTACTCTGGCACAGAATCTGCTTTTGTTAGTTTTCCTTTCAGGAATACATGTGCACTTCAGCATGAGGTCTGACAACCTTTACCCTCCAGGCATGACTAATTCCCATTTACAAGACCACTACAAAATCCATCAGATCAAAAATGTCAGGAAGGCAGGAAAACCCCCGTTGTAGTGCTGGCTGGGGCTGTGTGACAGAGTGCTCTGCCGACCGTGCTTTGTTGCAGTGGGGTCAAGTACAACTGGCACTTGGAAGGGAAGGGGGATGGAGGGGAGGCAAGGAGGTTTTTGCAAGCGACTGGTGATGTATTGCTTAATAGTGTGCTTTTCATAGCCAGACACCGTGGCTCTAATAGCAGCCAGGGTTAAGGCAATGATATAAATTGAAAGTAAGGACTTGTGAGCTGTCTTGTGGTGTTAGAAAACATGGGGCGGAGGCTTTCTTGGGGTTGAGTTTGAAAGTAGGAAAACAGCAGTGCAAAGCTGCTAACAAGTATATTGGAAAGTTGCCTTCAAAGTTTTGCCTTTATGCTGCTTAGTGGTGGTGGTAGTGATAATCCAGGTTGTTTTTTCTATCTTTTTTTTTTTGTACCATCTTTTATACAAATGCGTGTTATAACGCATTGAGAAGCTGGGTGGGTAGAGCATCCCAGCTCCTTCTCTGGTGGTCTAATCCAACAGCTTTCTTTCAACCAAACTTTCAATGACTTCAACTTCTGGTGAGGCCAACTCTGAGTGCTCCTGAAACATTCCTCCCTAAGAGACAGAAATCAGTCTTACACAGACAGGCTGCGGTTGAATCTTGTGACATATTCTTAGCCCAAAAAGCCAATACAGAAGAAGAATAAAAACTTAAGCAGATGTGAGGTCTGAAAGAACGAGCGCAGTCCATGAATGAGACCTCAGAAAGCAGGAGGTGGCCTTGAATCAACCGTGGAAGAGTTGCAAAAATGAGATTTGCGTTTAGCAGCCCAAAGGGAGCTGGAAAGGCAGGGTCTCAGGGGAGCAAACCCTAGGGAGAAGGCAATAACAAAAACAAATGAAAGATCTGCGTTTCTGTTGCAAGCGTGACCCTTTGACTTCAGCAGAGCTGTACCAAATAGAATTTAGTTTTATGGACACAACTTGCTTACAAATCTGAGCTGGAGTGCACAGGAAAGGCACAGAGGCGGCCGATTCAGCAGCTTTGCTGGCTTTTTCACTTGGAATTGTTTGATCCCCCTTTCATTTTTCCCCTTTGGGTTTCAAGACAAGAATTTCAACATCATTTCAAACCTTCTCAATCATGTCTCCGAAGCCAAAAAATGGTACAAAGTCCAGGAAGGTGGTCTGTAGAGCTTCTGTTCTGACCTGGAAAGTGCTGAATTCTCCCTGTGTGGGCCTGATCTAAGATCCATAGAAATGAGTCTTAAGCTCGCCACGTACTTTAATAGAAATTGGACCAAATTGCTGAAGTTTCCTATTCCTCTGACTCATTTCTATGGATTTTTTCCCACTCAATTTAGATGAATAATTTATATCATCAGAAACAAACCACTTTTGTTGTGTTTTTCTGTGTTTGTGTTTTTTTGCTTAATGTTCTTTCCTTACTGTTACTGGCTGAGAAACGATGACTATGATTTTTATTCTGTTTTTAATGGGACATGAAGAGGAGAAGTGATTCAAATATGCGGTAAGGGCATTTTATCACTCAAGTTGAAAGTAGAAAGGTTGATGGTGAAGGTGTCCCATCTGAGTACTCGGAAGAAATACCCATTATTTCATGACCAATTATTGTGCAGTGCCTGAGACTTCAGTCTGGAGAGCAGCTATGCCATTGATAGAAAATACCATGTTAGTTGAAGACAGCTCTTGTTGTGACCGGTTCTTACCACCTCTGTGCATCACCACCCTTTGGGACATGGGTTTATGAGGCTGTACCAAGTGACTCATCTCCATCTTCCTGTCACCCTTTCACAAGGACGAAACTCATTGTGTCTCATTCTCCTCATACAAAAAGGGATTTATCCAAGGCCACATCAGGAAAGCTAGCCCACATCCTCTAAGTATAAGTTCGTTCCTTTACCACTGGGCACGAACTTTCCTTCTAGCTCCATTACAAGTCAATCCTGAAATACATTGGCATTGCTCCTGTATGAATTAGGGCTGGAATGGCAGAAAAATTCTATGAGTGGTTGGGTGGAGGTAATAAGTTTTCATTAGCTGAGTCTGTAAGTCTCTGGCTTTCAGAATCCTGCAGTCTACTGGGATTTTCCCAGTTTTCACCACCCTGGGTCCACAGCACCTGGTGTAGCTCTGGGCCACCCCGTGCAGTTCTGAGCTCTGTTGCATGTCAGGATCTGGTTGTGTTATTACACGTAGGGAGCTTACACAAAATGTACTAGCTGCAAGCAGCCTCCTTGTGCTTTGAATTCAGCCCCAAATGCGAAGCCCAAATGCCTTGCTTGTGCTGAGCAGTGAAGCTTTGCCCCTCTGAGGTTTGTGTCTCAATCCTACATGGATTCCTCAAGGTTTGAATGTACTGCTCAGCCTTCCCTTCACATCATTTCTGCTTTGTCCCTTTTTTCACGTCTTGGTGGAACATAGTTCCTCGGTGACCTGCACCTGTCCATCACCTGTTGTAAGAACAGGCAATACATTCAGGAGCCTTGAACAACAAGGCTGCAAAACTGGCACGAGCATGCTCCAATGCCTTAACATGTTTTATTTTCGCCTGTGAAGAAATATGGTGGAAATCATCCACCTAACTCAACAAAGGCAAAATTGAGGTGAACTCAGGACTGTTTCAGCTTACTGTTGTTGCTCCAAACCTTTCTTGGTTAATCAGGCTTGTAGTCAGCATCGCATTTTTGACAGCTTGAACTGATATCTTTGTGTGGGGACACAAGTGGAGTGAGAAGTTCCTTGGGAGGCTCCTGGAGGAGGGTGACTGTCACACTGTCTTCCAGGTCACATGAAGAAGCCATTGAAAGGAACAGGGGGCTTGGTGCTGACGAGGTGATGTGGATGTGTAGCTCCAGAGGCAGCTGTTACTCACTGCATTCTGTACCCGTTTCTTTCCTTCCTGCAAGTTGTTTCATCTTGTGAGTGTGGCGTTCCTTGTTTTGGGTTTAGGGTTTGGACTTTTTTTTTTCCCTTTTACTGTACTAACTCAAAAGCAATAAATATTTTAGAACAAAGTTGGAGGGACTCATTTAGGGTTAGATCTGACCATGAGCACGTAATGAATGGGCTTCAATTTAAATGCCAGTGGTTGAGGCAGTGGCCAGTGGTGGCTGACACTCGAATCCTGCAGCTCCAGCACGTTCCAGCCACAGGACTACATTTAATGAAGCAAGTTTAGTAGGGATTTAGCCTGACCTCTGGGATTTCTGAAGCTACATTAAAGAACCCCAGCTAAGGGGAAAGGAAGGATGTCTGAGTAAGTGTGGCTCTTTGAAAGAAATATCTCCGTCACCCATAAGAAACTATTCAAATTGCTACCTCTTAATTTGTCCCTTTGGTCAATGTAATGTGTAAGCAAAGACAGCAGGATTCCCTTACTTACACAGGGTAGTCGTTAGTCTGATGTAGCTCGGTGCAAATCCATCAGCTTGAAAGAGTTACTGTTAGATTATACCAGTGAGAACCTGAAAAAGTATCAGCTGTAAACATACAGTATAACTGATGTAAATGCAAAAGTTTGTAAACCTCCAGGATGCTGATTTAGCTTGGCTCTATTTCAGCCAAGCCAGGATTTGTCTGAGATGAGTTTTACCGACATAAAGCTGCTGCAGTGAATGAGGCTCCGCTTCTCCTTGCTGATAGGGAAATGAAGATGTATGTGCCTCTGAGCTATAGGCTCCGCTAAAGTGTATGTGGTGCTGTTTCTCACTTGAGCATCTTGAGGGAAATGCTGCATGCTGCTGTGCTGCATGGACTGGGTACTTACAAGGGTCTTCTGATTTTAAGGTTTGTCATAACCTTCCTTTAAGAAGATGGAATGGAGCTGCACCAGCGAAATGAGAGGGTACAGGATTGTCCCCTTGGCTATTAATTGCCTCCTATTAAGAATCTGTTATTATTATGAGTTAGCTTTGTGTTAACCGATAAAGTAATGGTACTGAGCAGAAAAATATCTAGAATGCAATAATTGGGGGTTTAATGCTTGTTAAATCAACTGATGGAGAAAGCTGTGCAATTCCTGAGACTAGCCTTAATGTTTTCTATTGAGTCAGCTGGCAGTGGCCTTTTTCAATTGAACGCTATGTTTTTTGAGGAGGTAGGAGAGAATCCAACAACTGCAGATCATTTAAGAGAAAATAAATAGACCCTGTCATCTGTTACAGTGCTGTCGCATTGATTTCCATTTACAGCTGGAAAGAAATGAGGCTCAAGATTGCTCATTCCTATTATTTTCCCCTGATTTGTTTCTTTCTTTGCTTGCTTGTGTGGGTGGTTTTTTCAAGTTTTTGTCTTGCTTCATTTGGCAGTGTTTTTAATGTCCCACATCTTGGTGTGCTGCAGTTCATCTGCACCAGGGTGGGCAGCTGTAGCTCCTGCTTAGCTCTCCAGCAGGTGGCAAATGGGCAGAGGGAGGAAGACTATAAAGGCGGATATTTGGGAAGTCTTCAAGATGTCCAGTCACCACGGTTTGTACGTAGCAGGAGATGTCCTCCTCTTCCCTCACCTCCCCTGTTTCTGAGTGATTTTCCAGGGAGGCTGTGACTTAAGGCTTAGCTAAACTGAAAGTGCCACGGCCTGGAATGATAATTGAAAAAGATGCGTGTTGTTATAAACACTCAGTCATTTTCCTTCTTTCTTGTGGAGTTGTTATTAAGCGCAGAGGTTCAGAAGTTCAAAAATATAAAGGAATAATTTGTACAAGAAAAGAAAGGAGTCTATTTCACAAGCCATTGATGCTTCCTCTGGGAATTAGCAGTAGCTGTTTGAGTGGCCAGGGTCAAACAGAGCAACCATGCATTCTGCTCCCACTTAGGAAACCCCTAATTTTTAACTTTTTAGCAGCCACAAGCTTAAGTTTCTGGCAATGAAAAGTGGAGGGAATGTTTGAGGAGCTCTTATTAAAAAAATAAACTTCAAATGATGATTGACTCCCCTTTTATGTCTCTAGAATGGGGCCCATAAATCTCAACAGTTTTCTCTTCAATGGCTACTTGTTCTTTTTAGTCGGTGATAACTTTTACTTTAAGCAAGCTCAATTCTGAAATTAACCCTTGTGTTGACTCAGGGCTCCTTGTTTGCCTTTGCTTTGCCTCCCACGGGTGAAAAAAAAGCTTAGCGTATGGCAGCAGATCCATTCCCATGTCATAGTTGATACGAAAAGCGGGCATCCGTGTGTCACTTGTGGAGGGAGAAACCGGATTTCAGGACTTCTGTTTCCGAGGAAAGCAGAGCTCTGGGTTAGCAGGACTCCCCTTTGGGTCCTCAGTGCAGGACTTCTGATAGGTATATCAGTGCTTAAGGTTTGAGAAAAGATGTAGATTCAGGTGTGCATATTCAGACTCCCAGTCCCAGCCTGTGTGGGTGAATTCTGGCACTCCTTCCGTTATCTTCCTCTTAATAGTGTAACTATACAGACACAGCTGTTCCTCAGTCCCTGTTTTTTCTTGTATTTAGAACTAAATCCAACCCTTGAAACCTACAAAGGAAATAAGTAATATAAAGCCCATAGAAATCTCAGGCAGCAACAGCCTATCAGAAGGCACATCTGAAAAATTGGTGTCCTTCAGCCACTGAGCCTCCTGCACGGGTACGCGGGCTCTGGGAGCTGTGCCTGCCTGTGTGTGGCCAGCCAAATTTGGAAGCTCTATCTTACATCTTTCTGTCAGTGACCTGTTATACCGTCCTGGGGCCTAATGCTTATGTCAACATGAGGTTAGGTTTCATGGCATCCTCAACAGAGCAGGAGTGTCCTGGCTTACATTCATCTCCCCAGGAGAGAAGGAGGGTGGTAGAAAGGCATTCAGCAGCTACTGGGCAATCTTCTGCCATCTCTTGACAGGTTGTGATATAAATCAGGGACTTGAGTGGGACACGGAGGCCAGACCTTGTTGCTCTGTTCAGATCCTTATCAGACATGATTAATTCAGTGCTATAGGTGAAAAGATAAACGTGGCTTCCTGCAATGTTAATTGTTTCCACCAGCCTTTGAACTGATGCCTTCATCTGGGAGCATTTAGCTGGGAATACAAAAGGCCAAGCTATGCCCGAGATTGCATGGTGGGCAGCAGAACTGGTTCTGGGATCTGCCGATGCCAGCTGGGAATTTGTCTCTTGGCCATGCAGCACAGCTGGGCTGAGGGGACATAAGTTAATTCTGAATAGGTGGCTTGGAACATCATCTGGAAGTTTTTAGGTGCCAGAGATTCTGGATGTATTGCAGAGGAGGTTGGCAAATGTGCTTTGGGATGGCCTGGGGACTTCATGCGATGCTGCAGGGACTTCTGCTCTGCCATTTTCAGTGCTTCTGTGACGAGCAGAAAGTCTGGATTCCTTTTCTTGAGCAACTCCCATTGTAAGTGAAAGAGTTGCTGTGGATCTTTTGCAGAAGTGCTGGCTTCTTGCATCAGGAGACCTTCCTTTCCTCCCAGGACTCTCTGATGGCTTAGATGTGCAGTCTTTGCAAGTAACAGACTCAGACATCCATCCATCCAACTTCAGCGCTGCACACAGGGCCTCACTCCACTTCAACATTCTTGAGGACAAAGGAGTCTCATGGTGATAACTTGAAAAATACCATGTGAGCTTTATTCCCACTTTAACTTTGCTGTGTGCCTATGGGAAATTCTGAGAAGGGCAACAATCTTGATATAATTGGTGGAGGGGGGGTTGCTTTAAAAGGAGAAAGATCTTTGTCAAATGCAGCCTGCAAGGAGCAGAAACAGTTTATTTTAGCTGACGGCCTTGGAGAAAACCAGCATTGCTTTGTTTCAGATTAGTGTGGGTAGACACTAATAAGAAAATTTGGGGCTAGCAATTCAGAGGGAATAGTTTATTGCTTTTTGGTTAAGCCCTTTTCAATTTCTATCACCATAGAAAGAGAAGAGCTCTTTTTCCGTCATTTGTGCCCAAAGCAAAATGTGATGAAAATAAGCAAACTGAAATGTAACTTAGCTCCCTAAGAGCTAAGAGCAGTACCCACCCCATCAGGGGAAAAAAAAAGAGTCAGTATTTGCAGCTTAAACAGGACTCCATGAAGTTTTGTCTTGGAGACGTTTGTACCCTGACGCTTTGAATCCAGTTACCGCAGCTCAGGAAGGAGTGTTTCCTGGGAAGCTTCTTTTGTCATCAGCTCACTTTTCCACCCTGTGTATTAACTGCCTGACATTTTTCTCACGTGCGCTCAGGGTTTGGAGACGTAGAGTAAATAATAATTTGGTGAATAATTGTAAGTGGTTCTGAGCGTTTGCTGTTCAAAAATCCAAGCTAAGTTTGTTAGAATTTAGTAATTATATCTCAAAATGTGAGGAACAATGAAATGTTAAGCATAGCTACTCTTGTACAAAATGTAAATGTGGGACAAATTCCCTATCAAGTGAGTTAGCAGAGCATGGCTGGGGCAAACTAAGCTGACCAACTTAGATCTGCAAAGAATTTTATCTGTGGAACAACATCTTCCATGCTGTCCCGAGGTGTCTGAGTGGGCTCTGAGCTCCAGACTCACAGCCGCTATCGTGGAAAAGGCTGCTATTGCTTTATGTTATTTCAGGGCAGCAGAAAAGGGATTTGCTTTTGAGATTTGCCTTTTCACCTTAGGACGTTCTGGACTGATCTGAGCTGTGTCCCTGAATGCAATGCCAGCAACCCCAGCAGGATTTCTGGGAATCTACCTGGCAAAGCACAGCTGGAGAGGGAACAGCCTGCTGAGAACTTGCATGTTTCAGGAGATGGCAGCAAGTGCCAACCTACTGCCATATGTGGACGTAATTACAGCACATCCGCATTAATTGGGCAAAGAAATGGAGAGGGAAGGGGTCTTGTTGCTCTGCTCTGGGAAGTGCATCACCTGCAGAAAAGATGCATCTGAGGAGATTTCTCCAGTTCTTGTAAATGTTTAACAGCAGGAATGCAGTAGTTGGCTCTGGCAAAAATACATTTAGACCCTTCCTGACTCCTGAATAGCCTGTCCCCTCCGGTTTCGTTGTCATTCTCTGAAATGAAATCTGTTCAGCCTTAGACATAAAAAAGCTTCAAATAATGTGATCGTTTAGTCCCAGTGATAATGAAAATATATCTGTCTGTGGAAAGATAACCTCCCATAATTCATAAACAGCAGAATTGTGTTGAAGAAGCTCTACATGTGGTAGAAAATGCAGCGCCTGCATTTATCATTCTGACCTTGAAAGCTAATGGAGGAGTTTGTTTCAAATCATTATTTTTATAAATTTCTTCTGTCTTGACTGTGAATAGTTTGCAGCCTCCTCGAACCTATTGATTAGCAGAATTTATTTGCTGAGTAACTGATGTAAATAGCTCGCTGAACAGTAAGTAATTATCCTTGCCTCCACTTAGCTTAAAGGTGAATGCCTGGCTCAAGTGGATGATAGGAGAAACCTGAGCTGCTGTGATTCGATGGGTAGGTCAGTTTCTTTCCCTGGCTAACTGGGGATGAATGATCTCAGTGCAACTTGGTGCTTCCAAGGTGAGAGTCCTACAGTGCTGTACGGTGAGCTCTGGAGCCCAGCTCTCTCTGGGCCATAAAGGCAGTGTGTGTGGATCTGACGCCTCTCGTTGATACTTCAGTGCCATCTTGCTCTTGCACAGACCTTAGTGGCTGCCCCTGAGCTGGGAAGGGACAATTTGTTACTCATTTCCCCCCTGTACTACATGCAAGGTCATTTTGTGCTTGCCTGGAGGCTAGAAAACCACCATAGCCATGCCCCAAACTGTTTGTCCTTGGCCAGAGGCTCCATCTGCCTTTCTGGATAAGCATACCCGCTGCTGAAGGGCCATGATTTATGCTCTGTTGTGTTGATGTACATTGAAATTGGCACCTGTTCATGCTGATACCCAGGGCTGGGAGCTGGAAATCTGGGATGTGGATCTCTATGTCTTCTTCAGCCCTTCTTGCTGCAGGAGCAGTAGTCTGGAAAGGGCTGTGCTGGCATTGCAAGGTGTTAAACTGGGATGGCTGAAGGAGTTAATCTGCTGCCTCACTGTAATATAATAGAAAGAAAAACATGCCCGTAGGACTAGTCCATTTTACTATGTAGCTTCAGCTGGTAATTAAAAAGAAGCAGTTGAAAATTAAGCAGTAATATGAATAAAACCCCAAATTAAATATACCCAGGACAGGCTGGATTTTCAGTGGGTGGATACATAGCATATCATTAAACCAAGCTTTTATAAAAACGTCTCGGGCTGGTTGCCTGTAACAAGGAGGAGCTTCCCAAAGCTTTACCCTTTTCCATGAGGGTGCCCCTTTGCTACAGTCCCTTGTCACCAAGACACGAGCTGCCCCATGGGGTGCACATTTCCACATTCCTTCTGTTACAGTGCAGACAAAAAAGCAAAATGGAAACCACACAAGAGCCTGCTAACAATCTCATTGGTGACTCGAGCACAAATGTGGTTTCAGGTTCTTGGGAAAGGTTTTATTTGCCCCTTTTGAAAGTGATGATGCTGAAAGTGGAGACAATGTGCCCATTTAAAGTGGAGGAAAATGATCGTGGGCAATGCCCTTTGGGTCCTGGGCGTCCTGCCAGGCATCAATTTTAGGAATACGAGTGCTGAGCAAAGTAGACTCAGCTGGGCAACTGATGTGACTTTCCTTCCGCAAAGATCAGGCAGCTGGCTGCTCCTAAATAACACAGTGCAAGGGAGCATGACGGTGACTTCAGCTTGACTAACGGAAGAGCAGGGGAGTGGGAGGGAAGGCAGATTTCCAAAAGGTGGGAAGCTGCTGTCTGAAGAAGACTCACGCTCTGCTCAACTCATTTCTTACATTCTTTTCCAAAGTATTTGTTACAAGACACTTTTGGGGGTGTTGGGCTTATCTGGGATGTCTACTTTTATTTGAATGATTTCTTAATTTATTTGCTGAAGCTTCAATTTGGTGATGGACCAAAGCAGAGGGTAATGCTACCCAGTTACTACTCTTTTCTTGAGCTGATTGAGGAAAAGAACAAGTTAATCTGGTGCCTAAGGCGCCCCATGATGGAGCCTCCACCTTATCCTATGTACATAAGCATTTATTTTTTCTGCATTATATATGTAGTTCACTCAAAGCACAGTAGCATTTAGATATTACAGAATAATAGCTATATTCTTAATGGCTCAAAAGAGTGTTCTGATGCAGTGCAGAGGGCATCAGAGTGAGCATCTCTGAACACACTTTCTGTCCCTTGGTGATAGAATCACATTTACACTGACGACATTCGCTTTGCATTTACACCATTACTAGTTTGATGTCAAGCTGAGTTAATGACAAAAGAGAAGGTGCCAGTGTTGGGGTGAGCGCATTCAGAGTGCATCCTTCCGCTCTGGTGTTTTGGTCCACAAAGCGAGAAAGAATGGAAATTCCATATCAAAGCTTTTTTGCCTTTCCTTTCTTCTAAATTAAGATGAACTCTGAGTACTTTTAGAAAATAACTCAGTTCAATATATTTAGAAGGAAAGGTTTCCGGTCTTATCCTTCTTCTGTTAGTGTGTGTGCTACAACTGCTTCTGACATATTTAAGACCTTGTTTTGGAATGTCTAGGCCTAGTTAAGCTGTGTCATTTATAGTGTATGTAATGTGAATTATATGGTATTTCTGAAGTTCTATCTAGATAGGAATTAGGTTAGAGTTTTATTCCATTGTCTTTATGGCCTTGTACAACTGAAGACATGTATCTAAGAATCCCACTGAAGCCCAAAATTTGTACAGAAGCAGAAGTATGGTGTGGTCAGCATAGGGAGTGAAAGGGAGCTGCTGTCAACTAGGTGAGTTCTCCCTGGGTTGTGGCAATGGTGAGTTGAAGTCATAGCGTTGAAGGAATGGGGGTCTCATGCACATGGCAGTGCTTTCTATCTAGGCATTGTTTTGGTTTGTTTTGGTGGTTCTGTTTATTTGTTTTTATGCCTTGAATCAATGAAACACAAAGAAAATACCAAATAACAAATTTTGACTTCAGCACTTGTTAACATTGTAATGGGTGGTTCTTATAAAGAGAAAAGTCAGGAGATTGAAGCTGGTGCTGAGCTCCCGCAAGTCAACTTAAAATACTTCATCAAGACCTCTGGGTGCACGGGGCTGGAGCCCTTACCTCCTTGTGGTACTCCCAGCACCAAAAAAAACCTATCTTTGTCTTAAATGTACAGGTTGTCCAGAGAAGCTGTGGGTGCCCCATCCCTGGAGATGCTCAAGGCCAGGCTGGATGGGGCCTTGGACAGCCTGAGCTGGTGGGGGGGATCCAGCCCATGGCAGGGGTTGGGACTGGATGGGCTTTAAGGTCCCTTCAACCCAACCGTTCTGTGGTTAGTGTCAGGGCTCCGTGTTATTAATACAAATGCTTTGCACCAGGCCAAGCCTGCATGTCACCGGTAGGATTTGTCGTGGTTAGGGGTTTCACCGAACACCTTGGTCAGATTCAAACTGTTTTATTAAACTGGTTAATTGGTAGTTTGAAAGGGAGAGAAAAAGCAAAGTCCTTGGGTCTCCCTGGTCAGTGCCAAGCCACAGACTCTTAACTACTCCTGCCTTTCAGAAGCAATAACTGTGGGTTTGGGGAACATATGGAACCAACTAGCTGAAAGGCTTTTATGAGGAGCTTTAACAGGGGGCACGGTTTTCTGAGCAGAAATTCCAGTGGATGAGTTAATAGTTTCACTTTCCTTAGCTGTCCCTTTATAGAAACAACAACAGCAAAGTAAGGTGCGTTCCTCCAGTGGCCCCGGCAGCACAATGTGCTGATGCATCCAGGGTTTCTCTTGGACACTGAGGGAGTCCTTTATAGTTCCTCTGGGACCTGTTTTTTTCAGAGCTATTTCCTGGCACTGACCTCATTAGGTGAGTTTCGCAGCTCACTAATTCCTAGCAACAGTGCAAAAGATTCAAGGAAAGGGGAAACCCGTCTTCTGGAAACTAGTGGAACTGAGCAGATTTGGGCAAACACTTTTATTGCTTTTCATTAATCTGGAAAATCGGGGACTTGGGTTTTTCAGTTTTTCTTTCTTTTTGTTTTCCTCTTTTTCTTTTTTTTTTCCCTCCAGGCCGTTATTTTGACCTGAAACGGTATATTTGATTTTCTATTTGAGTACAGAGAATGATAACAACAGAACAAGAATCCCCAAAGAACAGTACACCTCAGTACTTACGTTGTGGTTTGTTTGGAGCTGAGCAGGAGAACGGGCGCTTCTTTTCCTGAGTCGCAATTTGAGCACTGGTGGGATATACTCACCCAAATGCTTCCAGTAATGCTTATTTAGTATTTGCATTGTGTTGGCACTTGTCCAAAAGGGAGAGCAAAAGAAAACAATAGTTCCCTGCCCAAGAGATGACATCACGCTATGAAACTTAAGGACCTGTTTTTGCGGTATTGTTATTAATCATGGTTCTATGCAGGGGTCATCCTGTAACTCCAGCTACTGGAGTCATGTGAATGCTGTGCTTATGGCTCAGCCTTAGTAAGCTTAGGAATGGAAAGTGATTTCTCCATCATGACAATCAAAGTTTTCTGCAGAGCAAAGTTTGGTGTGAGAGTTTTGGCCGTTCCCTTTGCTTCTCAAATCTCAGTAGCAAACACACCAGAAAAACGTTGATCCCTTTCTTTTCAGTCTAACACGAATTTTTCGTCCTTCCACTGTAACTCCTAAATTTTCTATTTTATTAGCAAAGTAGTTGGGGACCACTCAAGTATTTTACCTGGTAAAAGCACTCCCTTGTCATACTTCATGATGGCTTCCTAGGTGCCCACATGAAGCTGTTTTTCCATTGTGGCACTGTTTGGGACTACAGTCAGAAAACTGAAGAGGTGGCCCTGAGACCTTTCCGCTTGGTTGGAAATCCATTGTATTGCCTCCTAGATGAGGTGATAGGCACAGAGTTGAGCTGTCATCAGAACTGGGGGAACTACAGGATTTTAATATACGAAATGGATTTCTGACAAACTGTGTGAGCATTTTACTTGGAAAGCTGTAACGGGGTAATCATCTGAAGTCAACCCACTCACATGTGCAAAAGTATTAAAAATGTAGAGCTGAATGGACACAGCTGCCTCAGCATCCTCAAGCTGATGTTCAGTGATGATCATGGGAAAGAATGCATACATTGGGATGGTTTGAAAGAGTATCTTGGAATAAGAGAATTTTTATCTTGCTTTGCTCCCAAAGCCAAGAACAGAAAGAACAGGACCTGTGATGGAACGCCCCAAGTGTTCCAAAGGCCAGGTGCGCATCTCACTTCTCCTCACTGTCTGGAAAGGTGGCAATGCTTTCTTAGATCTGTTTCTGTGTACTGGATTTACTTGCCTACGAGCTACATCTCATTAAAATCTCACTAAGATCAGATAGCTTCTCCTTACCTCCAGCAAATGCCATGGCCTTGGGAAAATGAAGCTGAAACTGTCCCATTGACAACCTGCAGTGTTATGTATGTACATATAAACACTTCTAAGCAATGCCAGCCCCCTTTGGTACCTTGAGATGTAGTACAGGTTTTGTCTGCTCATTTTATCTGAGTAGTTCAGAGGTTTTCTAATGTTTTGTCTTTTGAAGTTGAAAGTAAGTGGTTTGAGTATTCCAGCTGATTTAAATGTGAAGTAGACTTTTGTTACTATTACTTTCCATTAGTATTTGGCTCCTGACTCTGTAATCCAGAGGTGTGGAGGGAAGTAAATACTGTTTGTGTGTCAAGGTAATCAGTAAAGTTATTTGCTAGGGTCTTTTTTAGGCTTGTTTGGTCCCTGGGAGAGGCCTGCAGCAACTTTGCGCAGGGATGGCAAAGGCTGATGTCTGCAGATTTGGCTGCAACTGAAGTGCCCAGGATGACCATGGCCAAAGACCAAAGGTTGGTAGAATCGTAGAATGGCTTGGATTGGAAGGGACCTTAATGGTTGTTTAGTTCCTGGGCTGAGGCAGAGCAGCAGCACAAAGACTGTTGGGTGATGCAGAGAACAGTTGGCATAAATATAAGAAACGGAGCGATTATTTCACTCAGAAATTAAAATTGTGGATTCTGAAGATCTCCTCCTTCCTGGGAATACCTTGAATGAAGGTCACCAATAATGCAGAGCTCTTCCCCTCTACCAGCCCTGCCTCTGACCTTCCCATGGAAGAACTGGCCAGGTCCAGGACCCTTTTCCATGTGATGGCAATAGTCTGTGCAAAAGTGCTGCTGAAAGGTCTGCCCAGTGGTTCCTGGTGCTGTGTGGGGTTGGTGGTACCTGCTCTCTTAGGCGATAAGGCATGACCATAAGGTTTAAGGTTTGGCATAAGGGCTGAGCTGATGTTTCCAAATGCACAAAAAATCTGCATTCGTTTGCTGCTTTGCACAGGAGAATGACACCACGTGGGTAGAAAGGCTTCGTCCTGGCGGGGTGAAAACCCTCTTCTGTTGTCCATGTTCGATTGGTTGCAATCTGGGGCCAGAGACAACCGTGCAAGACTGGCCTTCAGAGCACACAGAAGTCAGGATCGTAAATTGCATGAATAAAATGCACTTTCCCAGCACCAAGCTCATAACTTCCCATCACTTCCCAGAACAAATACTGTCTGCTATATTTATTAGGTGGGACTGTGCATAGGCAGTCACTTTCAGTGTATTTATTTTGAAGCCCATAGTTGTGCGGTAATCTCGGGCACCTCTGGGAGATTTAGCTCAGATAGAGGTTTGAGCTGGAGGTCACAGGGTCACTGATATTAAGATAGGAAGGAGGAAGGGAAACAGCATTGTTTTTGTGGCATTATCTGAACAGTAAGGAAAAATAAATGCAGCTTTTAAGATGGCTTTAACCTGACTTCGGAGGAAATGGCCTACAAATCCAGCAAGCAGGCAGCTGCTGCAAGACCTTGCCTGTCTTTACGTGTGTTTTGAGCCACGCAACCCGAAAGCATGATGACTGTGGCTTGGTTAAGCAACAGCTCTCTAGAAATCTTCTCAAGTGGCTGAAGTTTTGCTTGAGCATATGCAAATACTTGGGTTTCTAATTTTAACTCCCAGCCCAGAATACAATCTCTGGAGTTGCTTTATCGGGCAGTAGCTTGGAGGCAGCAATTGGCTTCCCTGTGGGGTCAGCCGGGTGCCAGAGCTCAGCTGACAGCTTTTCTAGGTCCCCTTACAGCACAGGGGCAGAGAGCAGGAGCACGACCATCCTGAGACGAGCCCTGACAGTAATAAATCTGGTGCCCATGCACCAGGGTCCATCTTCTGCTGCAAACTCCGATAAACTCCTTCCCTCCCATGTGATATCTTTGGTGTTTTAAAACAAGTGAGCTCGCGCTGTGACATTCTCTGCAGCAGAATGCTTATTTTCAAGGAGCATGCAGGCAATTTTCTACAAGACCTCTAACCCTCTGCGAATATGACTGAAATCAGCTAACGGGCTCCAAATGTATTAGGAGGAAGCATAGAGCATGAATGCAGAGGACTGGTTTCCTCAGGAAGCTGTAGTAACACCCCCTCCCCCCCAAAAAATAAAGGCATTCCGGATAAAGTAAGGATTTGTTTGTCGCCTCCTTAATATTTTACTGTAAAGCACTCTGTCTTATCCTCGAGGTTTGTCTGCCTGGCGGTTTGTATATGTACGTGTGTGTGTGTGTGTTGTATGCACATTTTTGTCTATAAAACCCCAGCAATGTCCATTGTTTAAAAAATCAAAAATGAGAAGGATTTCACTAAAAGCATTTTGGGAAAACCTCTGCTCTCGGTTTTCCTGCCGAAGTTTTTCTAAGCTCTTATTTTTATTAGTCAGAATGTTTAGAATCCCCAGGAAATCCCGGGATGAACCATTTCCTCTTTGAGCTGTAGCCCTCAGGGAAAAAAAAAGAAAGGGAACGCTCAGCTCCTTCAAAGGTTAGGAATTTTTAAACCGTATTTTTTGCAGATATTTTTGAATTACAGGAAAACTGGGTTAGGAAGACGCTTTACGCTGCGGTCCTGGGAAACATAGATCTCTTTGTAGAAAAGCCTGAAGAGACCCTTAGATCTGAACAAGGAAATCTCTTAGGCCTGGATCTTAAGAGGCAACCAGTTGCAGGGTGGAGGCGTTGCAGGTTCATTTGAAAGACCATCCTTATATTTTTTTAAAGGCAAATTAAAGAATAACATTTTCTTTCCCCCAACCAGAATGTGTGTGTTAGTGACCATCTAACAGCTTTGTATTAAGAGGCCATTAATGCCCTGGAGATACTTTTATTTTCTTATTCCTTAAAATTTTTTTTCTCAGAACTTATTTGCTATATACCTGAGGTTTTGCAGCAATAAATCCAGTTGACAGTTTCCCTTCCTTCAGATCAACTCCAGTGGAAACGGTGTTTGTAAACAAATAAGGAGTTCCAAGTTGCAAAGACATTGGTACATCGGGGTTTAGTGCTTAAAGTCAGTTCAATTACTTAAAGTTAGGCATGTGAGTGAGAACATGTATCACAGACTGCAGCCGTGGCTGGGCGAGTTGGAGCTCAGCATGTGTTGCTTACCCAGGATTTGAGAAGATGGCTTTTCCTTGGGATGGAGGGAGCACTGTTGTTATAAATGTGAAAAGCTTTCATCATCATCAAGGATGTTTTGGGGGTATAGTAAAGAATGGTTCTGTTTTCTCTGTGCAAGTGTGTCCTGGTGGACAACAGGTTGACCGTAAGCCAGCAGTGGCCTAGACGGCCAGTGGCATCCTGAGGTGCATTAAAAAGAATGTGGCCAACAGGTAGGAGGTTGTCTTCCTCCTCTGCCATTGTTAGGCCACATAGGGAGTACTGTGTCCTGTAACAGTGTCACAATTCAGTATCTGTTAGTTTTGCAGAAGGGTAGGTGAAGAGGAAAGACTGAGGGAGGGAAACTGATAGTGAATTACCTAAAGTTTCTGGTTTTAAAGCATGCAGAATGTCCCCCTAATACAACAACGACTTCCTAAGTTCAGAAAATTTTGATTTTTATTGAAAATCTTCTAATTTTGTTTGGGCTCTGGATTTAAGATAGCTGTCAGGAAATAGCCAAAGGAAATAGAAGCTTCCTGATTTTAATTCCGATGTCTCTCACGCAGCCAAGCTGTCTGCACAAGCAGCCTGAAAGCCCTTAGACTGTCTCCTCTGCAGGAGCAGTGTTGTGAAGGGAGACTTGATGAGGAATAACAAAGGTCATATAGTAAGGACTTCTACTAGAGAAGGTTAGAATTCCCTTCCAGCTGGAAATATCTAATGATCAGCTCTTATTGCTGTGGGCCAGGATGGGTCAGTAGACTTCAAGTGCGCGTGAGTTTTTAAGGCATTAGGCCTTTCACACTTTGCTTCTTTGATATCTGCTATCATTAACTCCCCTTCTGTTTTTCTTGTTTGCATTTCTACAGGTGCTGTTCGCGCTAAACCAAACTCTGCTCCAGCATGAAAGTCTCCGAGCAGGCAGTTTGCAGGCCCCGTATACCACTGAAGATCTCATCAAACATTACAACTGTGGAGACCTGAATGCTGTTATATTCAATCATGACACTTCTCAGGTAAGCAGAAGTGTTGTGTATGAGCCAGCTAACTGAGAACAAGTCGTTTCTTTTAACACAGATGGTATTTTCTCTTACAAAGACAGGAAGTGTTCTCTTACCAAAGTTCCTGATCTAAAATTTCTACACTGGATATACTGACCTGTATTCATTAAAATGCTTGGCATCTGTTTCTACCAGGTAATCGCATACATAGTTTCCCTCAGCACTGCATCCTACAGGTCTCATATGACAAAAAAGGGTGTAATTCAGCTGATGAGCAGAGGCACAGAGAGGTTAAGAGCTTGGCATAAGGCCTGTCAGGTGCCTATAGCACAGCAGAAAGTAAAACTCCGGTCTCACGGTCATCACTTTCTACCCCATGTCCTCTTTTTCCTGTTCCTTTTGATGCCCCATGTTTTCTTCTCCATGCGTGCCTCATTTGCATAGTGAGAGTCTGGGGTTTCCTAGGTATTGCTTCAGCTCTGGGGAAGCGACTGCCTGCAACACTGTCCTAGGAATGTGCCTTAAAAAAAGTTAATTATGGACATTTGTGGGACTGTTGAATGTGGTCTCCTCATTAAGGGGAAAAAAAATCTTTGTAATATTTGAGCTTATGTTTGAAGAGGAAGTGAACCTTATGTAAATACTCTGTAAAGTAAATAACTTCTCAAACATGTCATAATTCAATAATTCTGTATGTGTCTCAGACAGCCCTTCTGTCTGTGTTTATCTTAGTTATCCAATGCTCTTAAAGACTCAATGGAGCAGAAATCTGCTTTCCAGACTAGTTTGATAGTTCACGGCAAACTTGGAGATTCTCATTTGATATATAGGTTCCTCTTTCTTCTTCCCCATTAATTCTCTGGAAACTTGGTCTATGGATGCCGTCTCTTACCTCATCTTTTTAGTTGATAAATGTTCTCAGATTCCTGTCTGGATGCGGTGACTTTTTTGAAGGGGACCTTTTTATACTTTGCCAGCCACCCTAAGTATTTTGTATGTTTTGCCAATGAAAGTCCATCAAATCATGATAGTGGCTTACCATTAAGACGTAGAAATCAAGGATAACTATGTGATCTCAAGAGAGAACTGAGATCAGGTGAGCAGAGATCTCTGGGGCTTCTTACCTTGCTGTTGCTATCCTGAGTTGCACAGGTCTGTGTGGGTCACAAGATTTTTGGGCAAAGAGCTGAGAAAGGGAGGATGGCCCCAGTCTGCAAGGTAGCCACTCTACAGCATGGATGTTTTTGTAGAGGTTTTGTATGCTGCTTTTAAAAGTTCTCGGTAGAAACAGAAAATACTTCCACTGCAGCTTTTCCAAGCAATCTATCACAGAACTAACCTCGACATCAGCTTGGGCAGTTGGAGGTTCTTAAATTCCAGATAAATGGTTTTATCTCCTCTTTTTCCCTGTCTGGTTATGTTTCTCAAATTGTAGAGAGTGGTTGATGGTAACAGATGGGATCAAATCTCTTCACTCTTGTAGTCCTATAGAGTGAAACATTGTTTTAGCATATCTAAGGGGGACATAAAAGGTGTTGTTGAGGGTGCAGTACTAACACAGGTGTTTGTGTAGCAACAGAGCTGCCACAGCTGTTCTTTCTGGGCAGTCTTGCACTGAAAAGCAGAGGGAGAAACCAACTCTGTTAAGAATGTCTCTAAAGATATGGTGTGTGAGCTGAAAATAGAGAGCTTAAGACTTTAGAGGATCGTAGAGAAGACAACTTGCAGACAAGCTATACAAGATGAACGCAAATTGACCTTACAGAAGTAATTCTCCTGAGGTATGGTGATATATTTGTCATGGATGCAAATAAACACATGCTAGTCATAAAATCATGAAGACAGCCCTGGCATCTCAGTGTCCTGTGTCATCTTTTAATGGCTATCAGACAGTGTGGTTTTGCCAGCTTTCTTCTGTGCCTGTGTCCCTGAGGCAAGTTATTGCCATTCACACTGATTGCACTGACTCATAGACGTCTGTGATTTGTTGACTCAGTGTCCTGTAACAGACCTGTGTTTTAGACTTGAGATGCTGTAAAAGCTTTTTCATTCCTGCAAATTCTTGAATCAATGTGAGTTTAAAAACAGCGTTAAAGAAGAAGGAAGCCAACAACCAGTGAGAGTTCAAGCAATAGCGTTAGTCATGGGCTCAGAGTGCACACAGTTGATAGAGATTGCAACACTTGGAGGCCATGGAAAATTAAAATCCCTGTATGTATACTAGTCCCTCCAGAACTCTAAATGTTGTGGAGTATATTCCTCTTATGGGCTGTTGCTCTTAATTGAAGTAAAGAGGTTTTTTGTTTGGTAGTGTTTTTATAAACCAGCTTTATATCATTTATTTTTAATTGCAAGCAGTACGAAGTAGAAAATAAAAGCCCAAGATAAACTCTCTATTCAGTTAACATTTGGTACTTCCAGAGTTTATTCTGTGTGGTTTTTGTAAGGATGATGTCCCTGCCATGGGAAGTCTATTTGATTATCAAATTTGATTAGCCTAAAATGGCTTAAATATTAAACATGAAGCATCCCCCCATGGGATCTTTCTCGTGAACTAAGTCTAAGCATGGAGATTTGTCACTGACTGTAAGTGTATTACAGTTTTCACCAGGTGACAAAAAATGATAATCCTCCAAGTGCAGGAAAACTTTGAGTATCACAAGGCAGCCTGTCCATTAGTTGCCTCATTTCAGAGCCTTTGGTTTAAGTAACTGGAATGTGCTGGAAAAGCAGATGGAAAATTCAGCATCACTCCAAGGACACTAGAAAGGGCAAAGGTGTATGTGTAGGAACTTCTTCAGTAGCTGCCTGCAAGAAGCTGAGATGGCTTTGCACCAGAACTCTTCTTGGAGCAGAAAGAAGGAACAGAAATAGAAATACTAATGCTGATGACTTTCCGTGTTATGGATGACTTTCTTGAGCCTTTTCAACGTCACTGAGAGAGTATTTGGAAAAACTGTGCTTTCCAGCATTGATATCGACAACTTCTGTGGCACTTGGGAGGAGAAGGCAGGCCATGCCCGTACAGAGTGCAGAAGGGACAGTGCCAGGAGGAGAAGTGTGGGAAAAGGGCGTTTCATAGACTATATCAGGAGCTTAGGCACCAGCTCAGAGGACAGCTCCTGTCCCAGGGCAATCAACACCAATGACGCTCAAGCACTAAACAATTCCTTCTCAGTTTCAGCGTTGAGGTTCTTTTTATTTTCTAATTCTTTTTAAATTTTAATTAAGAACAGTGAGAGCAGGAAACACCTCTGCTTTCCTTTGGTTATATAACATTTCCTCATTCCTTTCTCTTCCTTTCTTTTTTTTTTTGTTATATATTTTGTTTCCAAGCACCATTTTTCTGAACACGTAAATCCTTATTCAAACTTAATAAAATTTTAAGAGGCTGAGTTTATTCAGTTACACTGTGTCCCAAAGTGGCATACAAAGCATCTCTCCTGCCTGTACAGCCTTCTGCAAATGCACGATTCTCTTGTGACTTGTTCAATCAAGAGACTTAGGCTGGAGTTTCTGGGCAGAAAGTCAATGTGATGCTGAAAAGAAAGTACTCTTTAAGTTAAGGATTGGATAGGTTCATGTTGTTTTTTCTTCAAACTTTTTCCACCACAGAAATCATAGTTTTCTTTCTCTGCTTTTGAAAAACATACTCTACATGTGAAGAGAACACTGGATTAGATCAGCAGCTTTAATTTCTGTATAGTCTGAAGTTCTTATAAAGGAATTAAGGTCAGTAGGTTCACATGTAACCCTACCCAAAAACTATACCTGTGATCTCCAGCTTTTGTTTTTCCTCTGCTTTTCTCAGCCATAATCTTGACCCAAGGATTCATGGTCAAATAGTTTTTGGGTAGTGAATTTTGCCTTTTGATGTATGCGGGGTGATCCTGATAACACAGCGTTAGAGATGCATACGCTAACAGCATGTTGGTAGTCAGCTTCCCTTGCACTAAAGAAAAAAAGGTTTAGTTCATTGCAATACATTTGTTGTTTATAAACAGGTTGTGTTTTATACCCCTTTAAAAGTGTTATCATCCTGCATTTAAAACTGTCCTTTAAGATTTAAGAGTTCTGATAATTCTAATTATATCATTAATTTGCCCCATTCTCATTTTGGATAAAATACGACCGGATTTCTGGCTCACTTCTCAAATCAATGAGAGCTATCTGTGGAATGCCCCAGCTTCAATAAACGCTGAAACATACAGCTGAAACCATTATGTAGAGCATTGAATGATAAGCAGACCTAATTTGTTCAAGGAATGGAGTTTTATCTACGGCAAAGGAAGATAAATCCTTAAACTGAAGGCACAGCTATTGTAACACAACACTTTAGAAGCATCTTATCATTTTCAGCTGTAACGAACTGCAGACGAACTGGCACAGCCTCTCGTCCTTCCAGGGAAAGTGATTACAAGCTTTCCAGCAAAGCAAGTGCAAGGTTGTCCCGGGCACAGAGTGAGCTGCTCTCCAGGGTTTCTGGGTCCCTGCAAGCGGTCAGTAGCACTTCCATCCATGTATGTTATTACTAAAATCCATGGCAGGCCCGACGTTCCCCTGGTGTCTGACAGCATGTTCAGAGCTGCTTGTGCCCCAGCAGCAGGCAGAGGATGCCTCCCACCTCCTGGGTGCTTCTGGAGAGATACTGCTTTCCCAGAGTTCAGAAGAGCTCCTGATGAGCTGTGGTAGGGTCGCACGTTCTTTCCACTTGCACCTGAGTCACAGCTTTGTGAGCATTTGGAAGTTGAACAAAAAAAAAACCAACAACCCACCAGGGCAGCCAGAATTTTCGGAGTCTCATTTTCCTGTTATATCAGAACAGGATTCCAGATTGGAGCCATGTTATATTTTGGCTTACGTGTTTTACAAAATGGGTTACAGACCCAGATTGAGAAAGTCTGTTTGTTGATGACAGCGCTGGGGGAATCTCCACAGAGATGATTGTTTTGTGAGTAATCTGGAACGCTTCCAGGTAATTTTCCTGCTGCAGGTTTTGAAAGTAGGTCCTGACTTGTAAGTTTTCATTACGTGCCTGCTTTTAGCGTTGTCCTAACTTGGAAGTTCCTTCTTTCCGCTTTCCAGTTTCTATGGAGGAGGCAGTGGGAGAGGGAGAGAAAGCAGGAGAAAGACTGGAACAAGACATTTAAAGGCAAAGGCTTTTCTTTCAAAGACTTGGAAAAGAAACATATTCACTTACAGAGAAGAACTGGTTTATGTGAAAAATATTTGAGGGTTGTTGACTAACTGTGTTTATCAGTAAGGGAATAAACTATAAAAGAATGAAAAAGTGGTTGGGGAAAACATTCGGAGTTCAAGGTAGCAGCATGCTGCTTTCTGTGCATTGCTGTATGTTTGCTATAAAGCATTTACTATCCCTTCTTTTCAAAGTGCTGGTTTATGAAGTGCTTCTTGGAAAGACTTGTTTTAAACAGTGTATTGTGAGCTGAATATAGAAAATGCTTCTTCTCCCTTTGTGTTTTATCTAGAGGATGTGTTTGTCTCCTCATTAAGACAAGGAGGGAAAAAAAGGGGTCAGCAATTTGCTTGTCCTGTTGACTTAGCAGCGTTGGTATTCATTGATATCTTAGAAGCTGATGGTTTGAGGTACTCCTTGACACAACATTTCTTGCTCTGACACTGTTAATGTATGTGAGTGAGTGGGGAACATGGTAGATCCGGTTTTGCTCTGCTGATGGGACTTCAGACCTAAAAGCAGGTGGCAAACTGTAAGCTCTCAGGCTTTCATTGTCACCAGGCTGAACAGAGATGTTTGGAAGCTCTGATCATTAGGACACCCAGAGCTGGGTTTGTACCCACTCCTGAACAGCTGTTCCCCCACTGTGCAACAGAAAACAACATGAAAAATACCTTTGGAAAAAGAATTGTAATCCCCCTAACAAACCCTCTGGCCCAATTTTTTTTTTACTTTATTACCCTGCTTTGCCTTTTGATCGGTATCTTTGCTTGGGTGTCATGGCAATATAATAGGTGATGGTTTTAGTGTCAGAACAGAAAAAAAAATTCATCAGAGGAAGCAAAGCATTTGGAAGGGAAATAGAAAAACCTGAACTTTTCCATATGTTTGCAAGCTCGTGAAAGCTGGCCTCAAAAAGAAATCCCAATGTTAAATTGAGCTTTTAAATGGGGCACGAGTTATCAATGTGTAGTTAAGATTTACGCTCCCCACTGAAACCAAAACCTGTATTTGCATACACTGCAGGCTTGTCATCCTCATTCAATTAATGAACAGGTTCCTGTAATCTGGTCCTGAATATACACTGCATAGCTGGGTGAAGCTTGCAGAAAGGGGGCCGGGATCATTGTTCTGTGTTTTGCTAAGGCTTCTTTAATCAAAACATTCATTCAGATAGAGAGGCCAGCTGCATATTTTGGCATCGCTACCAAGGGGAGCAGAGGCAGGGTTGGAGTGGGGAGGGGCTGCTGGTACGCTTTTAGTTATGTTTATTTATTTGTTTTTCTCAAGTGCTTGGAAAGCAGCTATTTAGCTGGTTCGGGAAAACAAATGGAAAACGTGCAGGGAGATCATGACTTCTCAGGGATTTTTTTGAACGGATGGAAGTATCACCGCCCAGGCTGTTTGTGAGATGCACCAGCCATCCCTGTGGCCATTCTCCCTTCTTTTTCTTTTTTATTTCATTTTTCCCCTTCTTTTTCATTTTTTTCTTTTTTTCTTTTCCCTGTATTTCATTTTTTCTATTTCTTCTTTCTTTTTTTCTCTTTTTTTCCCTCCTTTTTCTCTTTTTTTTCTCTTCTCTTTTTTGTTTTTATTTCTCTCTCTCTTTTTTTTTCTTTGAAGTGTGCTTTCCTTTCACCCAGGAGGAGCACGTGAGGGCAGGCAGGGCATATGACTGCCCTTGGGCCAGGTGCCACCTGGGAGAACAGCAGACGCAGAGGGATTTGGGGCTGATGGCTGCAGAGATGTGGGTGTCCAGGGCTTCAGGAGTTGCAGCTGACCCTACAAGCCTACAGTCAGGCCAGCAGTGGCTCCTGAAGTGTTTGTTTCACCTACATAGATATACATATATATATATATATATATATATATACACGTGTATATATATATATATATATATCATATGCTGTCTTTAGAGAATTCATTAGCTTTCAGGCTATTTTCTCCCTCTCAGTCTTGTTCTGATTGCAATTTTCCTCTGTTTATGGATCTAGATGCTCCAGTGGCTCGTGGAGCTGAGCTAGCTAATTTGAAACTCCAAGGTCTTCGTTTTTACACTCAAATTGCCTTTCCATCCTAAGAGGTACCTAACATAGCTTGTAATCGGGTAGGCCAACTACAGAACGCTTGCCAGCGTGAACTGCAGTGCAACTGCAGCAGCCAAGCAACTGGTGCAATGCAGCCCTGCAAGAGTAGGGCTCAGGGAGGACTGAGCAGAAATGCTGATGAAAATTGCACAAATGTGTCCAAGTAGTGATGAATCTGAGCCAGAAAATAATTAGGGTTTGTGAAGCGTCTCTCCGTTCAGCTGCAAGACCACACTTTCTGCGGAGGGAGAGGTTGCAGCCCCTTCTCCTCACAGTTTTTCAGTGCTGTTTCCTTCTTTTAGAGGTCTGGGACATGACAGGATCTCTCTAAGCCAAGGGGTGCGATGGAAAATCCATTCCTGTAGTCGAAATGCTGAGGTAGCCCAAACCTCAGAGTAGTTCCTGCTGGGTTCCTGGAGCAGAGGCAGCAGGAGGGTGGGGAGGTGTGAGTGGGAGAAGTGTGACTGCTCTTTGACCTGTTCTCAGAACTTCCAAGCCTCTCACTGGCTGCAGAGAGAACTGCTCAGTGTTCTGCAAAGTGAATGAGAAGAAAATGGGACAAGCATAGACTGGGAACGTGGTGGCTAGTTTGGTGTCAGAGTATGCTTCTGAAAAAAAAAACAAACATTTTAGCAGCACAAAATCCACAGAATGACATACCTATGCTAGTCTCGTCCTCCAGAATGTGCTGCAAGTGCATATAGCGTATTCTTAATGCTCATCACGAATAGATGTTTTGCCCTGGGAAAGGACGGATAGGACTTACCCTGAAAATCTAAGTCTACTCATGCTTCTAATACATGACTTCAAATTCTGATGCGTAATAAAAAGAAGTTGTCACCTAAAAGCAGCAGGAATTGAAGGGTGGGCTAATAACAACATGCACGGTTTTGCAGAGCTCTGTCCCTCCATCCCTGGCTTCCACCCTGCAGGATGAGCTCAAAGCACATCTTCTGGGCAGTTGCCATCTTTGGGCTAAATCACATTGACCAGACACCCTCTCCTTTCCTTGGCCGTGAAGGTCTCCATTGGGATGGAAACTCGGAGTTGCTGCAGGAAATCAGCCCAGCCAGCAGCCAGCAGCAGTGTCACTCCAGCAGCCACATCCTCCTCATGGAGATGCTCATCCTTGCAGCCCATTCACTTTGCAGTATTTGAATTCCTCGCGTCAGAGGCTGCAGTAAGTGGATATTGCTCTCCCAGATGCCAGAAGGGTTCATAAATCAGAGGGGAACAGGTGTCTTCTGAGTCCAGAGTAGTATATTTTGCAGCACGGCAATAAAAACCACAATGCCCTGTCAAGGCTGCTTAACAGGCAGGTGTCCTCCCTTCATAAATGGGTGATAACTGGAGCTCGGATGTCAGCCTCTAACCCAAGAAGCGCTGGCATGAATTTAGAGCTGTTCCATCTCTCGGAGGAGCCAGCAGGTTTCAGGATGCTGCTTTGGCTCTCTGGAAGCCCATGTAAGCAGTGCTGTCAGCTCTTGAGATTCTTATCTTGTGTATTGCTCTCTGGGCTACATAAAAGTTCCTGGCCTGTGTGGTACAGGAAAAATCCTCCAAAGTGTGGTCCTTTGCTTGTCTTCTGGCCTCTGCCCACATGAAGCTCATAAACTAGGCAGCTAACGAGATAATGTATAATAAATATCACATAAAAAAATTATTGTAGTTGGTGTAACAACTGGAGATAAGGATTACTAGCATGGAAGTTGTATCCTGTCAGGGAAGGATGGATGGGTTTTGTGTTTGGGTGTTGGATTGGAACCTGAGAAGCTGATGGCCAACTCTCTGCCTTCCCATAATCTCCCTTTATGACTTCAATCATGTCTCCTTGTATTTCCTCTGTTTATATGGGGAGAGCGAGGGACACATGGCATTATTATTGAGCAATTTTCCTGCAAGGATTAGGTACAATACTGCATGTGTGGCTTTCTGGAGCTTGAACGTTGCACTTGACACGAGGTTGGAAAGCCCTGAGCTGTCAGCTTCCTGGATACAGGGAGTGAGGGGTTTCAGGAGCAGATTGACCAAGGCACTGAAAGATAATGTCAGGAAAGATTTTAAGAGAGGAAATGTTCACAGACAATGTGGCTCAGAGAAATCAAACTTAATCTCAGTGGGCTTTGATGTCTGAGGTACTACTGGTGCCTGACTGCAAAAGAGGGAATTCACAGTCCTGTGCTGTGTGATGGGCTGTGTGGACACGTGCTGATATGGAGATGTGCCTGAAACCATTCTGCTCCTACACGGGGCTGCTGAAATCTCTATTTTCCATGGTGGGAGTTGGCTGCGCATTTCCCTGCCTGAGCTTCCACCTGTCCATCTCCCTCTGAGTTAAGAGTGAAGACCTTTGCCCACACAGGCAGTGTTAGCCATTTATTTTGATATCAGTGATACTGATTTTTTGCTGACACAGTGCTATTATTTGAACACATTCCAGGAATAGACTGGCATCACGAGAACAGAATGAGGCTAAAAAAGGTTATCAGAGGAATGGGAAACGGTCAGAAATGGTAATATATAGTGGAAGAAACAGTAGCACTGTTTCTCCTTCCATAAAGTATTAATGGGAAAGAGAGGTTACTGCTAAGCATCATCTTTGACTTTAGATCTTCCTTTGGGTCCCATCTACAAGATTCAGCCAGTGCCTTGTACGTAACATCTGTTCTCAAGTCGGAGGGTCTTGCTGTCCCCATTTCACAGATGGGCTTTTGAGAGACAGGAGGAATAATGCCAAATGCTTCAAAGATATTTAGTGGAGGTTAAGTGCCGAGTTTGCTTTGAAGGTCTAAACCCAAATGACAAGCTTGTGATCACGCAAAAGATTTGTATCGCCCATGGGAACAGAATAATTTTTTCAGGGTAGTGTCATAACCACTCCACAACCCTTCCTCTTTCTTCTTCCTGAAGCTCCTACTGACTTCAAAGGTGAAGAATTATGGCCCACATCCCACAGCACTGTGAGCTCGGATGTGTGTGCAGAGCCTTACCCACACATATATTCCATCAGGGATACTGACTCAAGTAAAATTACACAGATGGGGGGGGTGGATCTGGGACTTGACTTCGTTTAGTTCTTGTGTTCTCTCCTTTCACTTCAAAAACTTGACTAAGAAATGCAGAGTGTACCTAAAGATACCAAGGGTGACACCTAATGACCGGATTCAGAGTCCAGCTATACAAACTGTAGCAACCATAGAGCCATAGTTCCAGGTGAATATGAATAGAAAAAAAGACAAAGTTCTAGCCAATTCAGTCAAACAAATGATTCTTTCCTTCGAATACCTCTGTATGAAATATATTATTGAGTTTTCTTGGGAAATATGTGGGGTGTGTATGTGTGTATATACATTATATGAATTGGTTTCTCAAAAAACAGCTTTGCTTGCAGAGACTGTATACAAAACCTGTTTTCAACTCTTTTAATGTGTCTACTGGAAAGGGAGCATAGCCCAGGTGATGTGTGCTTGTCTGCTGACCCAGCTACTGCTTTCCTAGTAAACAGCAAAATAAGAAGTTAGGATTTTCAACACTCCCATCATGCATCCCATGATACATTTGAGTACTAAGAGCAGTAGACAGCTATTATTGCAGAGGTGGTCAGTCCACTGCCCGTTGGCACAGCACGTTTCATCCATCACTCAGTTTGAAATGACCGATGCCTACCTTTAAATATTAAAATTATTTTTACAGCGAATTGAAACGAAAATATTAAGGGATATATTAATATATTAATATAATATAATATTAATATAATAAGGAGGAAACATCCCTTCGGTGGTGTGTTCTTTAGCCCATCCTTTCAATGCAGCAGCTTTTCTTTTTTTCCCCCTCTCCAAAAAAAAAAAGTTTAATCCCAATGGTGGTTAACAGCTTCCTAATTGCATGCGACTGCTTCTTGACTTCCTGATCCCTGTCTGGTAGTTAGGAATCCAAAGGGTTTCTTAAATCAACAGGAGCAGCTGCCTCCTTGAAGCCACGCATGGTGTATGTCACCAACCATGGAAAAGAGCAGCGATATAGGGAGGAGTGGCTCTGATTAATGGGGCCGGTGTCGTAGCTCAGAGTGTGGTTGCACTACTGTGTATGGCTGTACTTACTTCAATCATTTATCTTCCAGCCTCTGCCACACACACACACAAACATACACACACGCTGTATTTTTTGCCTGTGAGCAGTCATTAGAAACACAGGAATGCACAAGGTGCAGAGGGATCCAGAGCTGGTGATGTGCCTATACGGGTAATGCCTTCTTTCATCTTGTTCTTTGGACAAGTATGAGAAACGCTGACGAAATCCAGTCCTTGGTCTGAAATTTATCTCTCTGTCCTTAGCAAACTCCTTCCCACGTAAGGAAAAGAAAGTGAAGGGTAAAAAGAAATAAAAAGGTGAGGAAATGGCTGCATTTTGCAGACTCTGTTTTAGGTTAGATAAAGAGGGGAAACAAGCTCTGAATTGAGTGTGGATGTAGGACCGCAAGTGATGGAGCTGGGTGAGCCCAAAGGAAGCTGCGTGGCTTCTTGGCAAAGACCCTTTCGGTCAAGGTCTGAACAAAACCCCTGTGCTTGGGCTCTAAACCTCCAGCAATGGAGCTGTCCCCTGCTGGGAGTGGGCTGCTCAAAGCCATTCCATCCATGAGCACTGCTGCTCCTGCCTCACGTAGGAGCAGGTTGCTCTCATAAGTTGTACGGTGCTTTCCCTGAAGCACTGCAGGTGTTGTTATGCCTACACTACTGCTTTTCACCAGGAATGGAGGCTCCTATGTCCTTCGGTACCGCAGCCAGCAGTGTTTTACCCCTCCAGCACCATCAGGCTGCTCCTGGTCCCTGTGGGACAAATGCAGCTCAAGGCAGCTTCCTTGTGTAGTGACAGGTAACTGGTGTCTCCAGTAGGTCTGGCCTAACGGGGCTGTTATTATTTGCTGAGTGTTGGCAAAGGGCTAAAATGAGATCAAGGCACAAAGTACTTGCTTGCTCTGAGGACTCTACAAGACACATTGCAGAAGCCGAGCCAGCCTGGAAAGCCCAGTAGGAAGAGTGGATTGGAGAACTACTACTGAGGGACGTGCTGGGAGAAGTGTGGTCATTTGGTAAAACAGATCGTATTTGGAAAATCAAATGCCACCTGGTCCATGTGGCCCCATGGGCTGACGCAGTTACAGTGTGCTGTCATTATCTCTGCCCACATGGTACTCCGTGGCTCAGGAGATGCTGTGCCCATTTCTGGCTCACCCAGCGGGTACAGCCTTTGGTGCAAACCCATAGCGAAGCCTCGGTCTGTCCTTCTGAATAGCTCACGGTGAGAAACCTCAGCTGCCCTGTGCCCCCCACACAGCTGGGGCTGCAGTGGAAGAGCCTTCAGGAGAGCCACTGGGAAGATGAAAATGAGTCCTCTCCCTAAGACTTGCTGAAAGCTTTTGGAGAGACAATATGAGTGAGGAATGTAGGAAGAGGCAGAAATTGTTGTGGTTAAATCATGTGGCCAAGTGGGAGGGTAAGAGGTGAGCTGGAAAAAAAGAGGACTAAAGGCAAGTTCTAAGAAAATGAGTTCAGGAATCTGGTATAGTGGAAAACCAGAGGAGGAATTAAAGCAACAGAGCCGCTGCATCAAGTATTTCAGCACGCTGCTTGAAGGATGTTCCCCTTATGGGCTATGCATGCAGTACCATTACCGCTGACTCAGATTAGTGCTGGAAATCCTGGCAGCTTTACTTTTACCTGGGGACTGGGAAATCTGAATTTGGGTTTTGCAGCTTAAGCGGCTTTCCAGTGGTGAGATGGAGGAAATCACTGAAGGTGAGGGGTCCTGTGAGCAATCACCAAACGCTGCCCACTGTAGCACGCTGCGCATCCTGCAGGTTCCTGCATCAGAACAACTCACCTGTCCCAGTAATCAGAGACTTGTGGCATGGCTGCCCTTTACAGCTTGGGTCTCGGTCCTCACTCAAGGTCGTGACCACTTTGGTTGGGAACGTATTGCAGGACTTGTTCTGCCATGTATTAGCTGATAAACGAGGCTGGGCGTGTAGAGAAAAGGTTTTGGTAAATCACTCAGGTGTGGCAGCTAAAAACTGAGGCTGCTGAAGGAAAAGAGGAAAATCAAAGTGTTCCACTTAGTAAAAGTTGTACCGTGCCGTACCCTTCCCGCATACAGACAGGTACCGGTTACACTAAAAAAAAGCGCATGTTGGCCAGGGTTTTGTTTGCTGGGTGATTTGTTTCTTTCTTTGTGGAACTGAAGGTTATAGAACAAGCTCACGTACTCTGGTGAGTTTTTTCAGTGATGTACAGGTGGTTTAAGTGAGGCTAGATTGCAACGTCCAGTGTTTCTGAGGTTACTTGATTGTTCACACCTGTCCTTTTTGTGAGCCTATCAGAGCCCAGTGCCTCCAGCTGAGCCTCAGTCTCTCCATTGCAGGTCCCAAACTTCATCAACACTACGCTCCCACCCCACGAGCAAGTAACAGCCCAGGAGATAGACAGCTACTTCAGGCAGGAGCTCATCTACAAGAGGAACGAGAGAATGGGCAAGAGAGTGATGGCGCTTTTACGGGAGAACACAGATAAGAGCTTCTTCTTTGCCTTCGGAGCAGGTATGGTGTGAAATACTCTGTTTTATTGGTTGGAAGTAAAGCGATTTGAGTTCTTTGGGATGCTCTCTCCGGTCTTGCAGGAGGCTTTCTCTAGGGAGTTTACTCTTAGAGCAGAAAGGTTTTTGTCTGTGTAAACCTGCTGTGTAGGAAATGAATCTTGTCCTGACATGTTGTGATTTGGTTGCTCCTGTGCTTTTCATCGGGTTGTCTTGGTAGAAACATGAAGAGCTATTAATGTTTTGCACATCACCGCATTCGTTCCCTTTCCCAGCAAAACTCTTATTTTCTCATGTTATGTTTGTATCACAGCTGTGTTTAGGGCAGTGAGTGCTGGACGTGCTTGAAGGGTCTTTGGATTTGCAGGACTGTGTGAGGCTGTGGGAACACAGGTCTTGCCATGGTAAGGGACTTGTCTGTGGGCTGGGATCCTGCCCTGGGATTTCAGACCTTGGGATTTCTGTTCTGTATATTTTCTTAATGGATGACTTAGCTACCTTGGTGGTGCATCTCTGTAGACTGGATGTCACTGCACCTTGTGCAAGTGCATGAGTTACACGTGTAGCTAAATACCAGCATTTTTAAACCATTAAGGAAAATCTGATGTGTCCTTCTGCACGTTCTGACTTCATCCATGAAGTCTGCAGAACAAAGATGTTTGTAGTACTTCTGTGGCAGTGCGTGCAGCTGTCCTTTCTCTGTTAATTATCTTCTCTTTGCAACAGAATTCACATTTCTGTGTTATAAGAGCATAAATAATAACTGCTCAGGCCGCTTTTCAGCAGAATCCTGAGCAGCGGCTTCAGTAGTCTTTCAAGCTGCCCTGACTTCAAGGCAGTTTGAGATTTCTGTGCTGAGAACTGATCTGCTCTTCCTTTTCCATCTTGCTACTATTTCTCATTTTTGACAGAACTTTGCTTCTCATCCCATGGCTCTCGCTATGAACTCTGGCGATGACTTGCCTTTCGCTACTCGCTTTGGTGGGAATTTTGATTAAAAGCTGCAGGATTTAATACAGATGGATGCATCTTTATGTGTTTATTTTTTGAGCGTATCCAGACTGAATTTTTCCAGGCCTATTTTATCTCAGACTTTCCTGATACTCTGTTTGAGGAGTTTTGCTCTATTTTGTTTTATTTACAGTAGGAAAATACATCACTGTGGCTCATAGTTGGATAGGGATTAATTAAAAAAGAAGTTATCTAAGCCATGGAGCTAGGTTTATCAGACATTACAGAATGTGGTGGTTCTAATGTAGTTTCCAGCTCAGGAATCCCCTAAGCAGGTAGTTACTGAAGCAGGAAGGACAGATGGCACTGTTACCCTCCTCTGTACCTGCATCTGCTGCATCTGGCTTACAGTAGGATCTTGGACTGGAAGGGTCCAAACCACTGCAGCTGTTTGTGTATACTGATAACAGAAATGCAATTAAATTGGGTACTCATTACGGGTGGCTCTCCTTAGAAAGTCTTTGCTATGGTACGGGAGGTTTGGGCTTTCATCCCCCTACCTGCAGCTGAGTGCATCTAATCCAGGGCACCTGGGCAGCCTCATGTGTGAAAGCTGCCTTGTAAAAAGCAAGGCCCGTTTCATCTTTTGCCACCAATTCTTGGCTGCATCGTGGAAACTTTTGTCACTGGATGGTTCTTTTTGCCAGCTCTGATTGTAACAGGACAGGGCAGATACACATCACAGGATTTATTGAAAACCAGAGCAGGAGAGATGCTGAGGAAAGCTTTTTGTTTTGGGTGCTTTGTTCTAGTATCCCTTTGGTCCTCCTTGCTAAAGCCCTCCATCCCTGCAGGCCATCCACACACAATTAATTCCTTCTCTCTTCTCTGGGTTTGTTTTTTTTTTCCCTTTATACAGCAAGAACTGAGAGTACTGCTGCATCGTGGGCAGTGTGGTTCAATGTGTCTGGCCTGTAACTGAGCACGAGGCCATCGCACAGGCTTTGGGTTGAGGGAGCAGTAGGCGGGGAACGTGTTGAAACATCCAAGCAAGTTGAGATGAGAACAGTTTTCAGATCCACAAAGTGAAATGGAGCGTTTTTATTTTGTTGGAGTTTTTTGTTCCATTCAGCAATAGTAAAACAAAAGTCCAAATCCTAAATTAAGCTTTTCAGTGTTCTTATTTAAAAAAATAAATAAAATCAGAAGTAGACCTCAGTAGATTCCCACTCCTGTCTTCCTATGGCATTACTCATATGTTAAATGCATTGGAACTGCTCAAACTTCCAATGTATTTCTTCCTAAAACACACAAATGAAAATGGCCATTTATTCTTCCGATTTTCTTTTCTTCATCCTCTCCAAGAAAAATACAGGATTTGGGTAAGATGGGGCACAACTCTTACTCCTTCCTGTACACTTCATTCTTTTCCTGCCAGGGCTTACCATATTCAGGCTTAATGTGGAAATCTCGCCACACCTGTATTCACACTAACTATACTCTAGCAGAGAAACCCCATTTATTGTTTGTGCGGTTAAATGATATTTCTCAGGTAACGGGCGTGTTAATCTTTCTATCTGAATGGATAAAAGTGGTTAAATAGAGCACTTGGAAAAGAAAAAAAGATTTTTTGCTTGTTCTTTGTTTTGAAAATCCATCGTGCACTGTTAGGTGTTATTGATCCATAGTAACAGCGAAGCGCCTCAGCTATGACATATCCATGTGATTAATAAAGGCCCATTTGCAGTCAAGAAACAGAGACGCAGCCAAGAGCGCACGGGCTGTTAAAAAGAGTTAATATTTTGGCAACTAAGACTATACACATGAAGTCAGTGTTTAAGAAAAAAATCACTCTGGTTTATTTCATTTTTATGGGCAAATAATTTTCAAGTAACACATATGATAACAGATGGATAAATTTATGTCTGCAGTTAATTTGAAGGATAATTTCCTTAGGATGTTTTACTTAGTTGCATTT
>JANHGO010000350.1:0-41757 GCA_024606505.1 Aquila spilogaster
TTTTTTTTTTTTTTTTTTTTTTTTTTTTTTTTTTTTTTTTTTTTTTTTTTTTTTTTTTTTTTTTTTTTTTTTAAAATCCCAAGCTGGGGCTCTGTCCTGAAAAAGCATGAAATCCACAGTTGTGTTCAGGGCTACTCAAAAAACATACCCCCTGGAGACCTGTGCTTGAGTCTTATGCTTGCTAGAAGCAGAGCAACACAGGATGCATTTATTCTGACTGGAGTAGACTTGCCACTGAGAACAATGACTTCAAATGAAAGCTTTTTTGGAGAGGGAGGACATTTTTTTTGTTTGTGTGCTTGTTTTATTGCACTTCTTGCCTGAGCATATTGGGAACCTGCCTGACGGAGATGGATGTGTTAGAACCTCAGAATGGTGGGATGTTATAAGAAACAAGAATATGACCTTAGGAATTTGCTTTAGCAGTCAAGAAGCAATCTGCTTGCCAAGTGACTGCTTTTCTATCATTTGTACATGCAATTTAAAAAGAGACTATTCTACTTAATAGAACTGATAGAGGGGAGCAGAGAAAGGGATTGTTGCCTGTTCTGAAAGTGTTTGCGGTGGATACCCTTTGTCTTATATTTGTGTTTCTGATGGAAAGATCAATGGGAAGTCTACCAGGAGAAGGGATAAAAACATGTTGGAAGGCGTATCGGAAATGCTTTTGTTGGGGTGTTGACTGCATTTTTAGTTTCCGCTTGCCTGGCTTCATTCAAGGAAGGGTTATGTGTGCTAATATATATCTGTATTTCATCATCAGGTCTGTCTTGGAGCTCTCTGTCCTGCAAAATGTATTAAATAACTGTGTGGTATTTAGCATGATGGGCATTTTGAATTTTCTTCTGTATTTGGTTTGTTTATTGGAGGAAAAAAAAAGTGATTTCAAGCTGCTTTATAAGAGGGCCAGGCTGTTTCTTTTCACAATTAAGCTTAGTTTTCCTACTGTCATGTTCTTTCTATAATTACTGAGTAGTGCAATGCTCTAGGATGCTCTTTGTTGACAGCTGTCAAGATACCTGTTGACAGCTGATAGGTATGTCAGACTCATTCAAACAGCCTCTAAATGTTACTGCCCTCCACCTTTTTTTGTGACAGCATGGGTCTACTTGAAACAGCCTTTTTCAGGGAAACAAATATGATATCCTATTCTTTATCTTGCCTTGACTCTCTCCACCCTTATCGCTGAGTTGCTAAATTAGTAATTTTACTCCTAATGTAGTAGATTCTGTGATTATATAGAATTGCACCCTGAAACATCCTCTTCACTGGGAGGAGCACTCTATGGTGTGCAACGCAGTGAGAAGAATTCCACTTTCAGAATTGCATCTTTAGGTTTTTCAGTTGTCCTGCTTAAAATTTGTCTTCAGATTACTTTCTTTGTATGTCTCTGAAACACATAAAAACATTAAATACATGGGCATATACTATATATCTGACATGTTGCATGACTTTTTCAATGGTTATGAGCATGTTTCAATAGGAAGTAGCTGTTACTCAAGTGACATATCGTTAAAAAAAAAAGTTTTTGCTAGATACCACAGGATAGATAGAGGAAAAACAACTACATTTTTTTCTCTGCTTTTGACAGTGTTCGCCTGTATTACCTTCTTTTGCCATGAAATAAAACAGTATTGACAGTGAAGCATCATTTCTGAATCTCTGGGGTGTGCACATGAGACCTAGTTAATTAGGAGACACAGTTGTTCATATTTTATAGTGATGGACAAAGGTGAAATCTTTGTGAACTAAGTTTAAATGCATTCCTTGCACTTCTGTTTGAATCTGCTTAGGGGTGTTGGAGTAACAAATCACAGATTAAAAACTGGTTGCTCTAAGAAAGGAGAAATACTTTATTTTTAAGTTCTTCAAGCAGTAAAGTCACAGGCATCATGCAGGTTCGTATGGTACTTAATGCTTAATCTCACTGTTGTCAAGAGTTGCAGCCAAGATGAAATGTAAGTAAAGAAAAAAATGTTGGGATGTGACTTTGGGAAGGTCATTGTATGTTTCAGTGATATCAGCTGAAATACTGATTCTTGAATATTGTATTCAATTTCAGTCCCCTTATTCTCTAAAAAGAGAGACAAAGAGAAAGCAGTAGAAGTTATTCAAGAATGTAAGTGATGAAAATGACGACTTCTGTACGAAGGAATACTAAAAAAAAATATTTTTTTTAAAAGTTGCAATATGTGCGGCTGTAGTTTGGAGAGTGGAGTAAAAGTAGTGTTTGTCAGCTCAATATGATTTCCACAGATGTTTCTGGTGGTTTTCCATTAATTTCAGTGGGAGTTGGCGTCTAGACCACCTTGAAATGTTAAATACGAGTAGGATGAAATTATGAATGGAAAAGTCTAATCCAAATGGATTTTTCTGCATATCCTATGCCATGGAACAAGATGAAGGGACTAATTGAAACACAACCATAATACATTTTAAGAAAATCAGATACCATTGTTGCAGCATACAATTAGCAGGACGTATCTGAATGACCACTGCAGTTTGTCTACTGTCGTATTTCCTTCTATACAAAAAAATGCTGAGAAATTTTGTTGTATAGGAAAGGAACATTGTTGTATTGTGTTTTGTTTACTGATAGTACACAGCTAACTGTGGCTATCAGTGAGCACTCAAACTTTCTTTTTTAAAATTGCTGTGAATATTTGTACTCTTGCCAGTTAATCTGAGAGTAGGAATGCCAGTGAGAGGCATAAAATATGGAAAATAATGCTGTGTTTTATATAGCACCTGCCATACTCTAGAATGTTAAAGCACTTACTAAATAGATGCTGAGATGGATAAAATATGACAGTGCCTATAAGCAAATACATCACCTGCGAAGCTTTCAGCAATGTAACTGGCATACGGCCATAAGCACCATTAAACCTGCTACTGAAGGAAAGACTTAGATAGACCTCTAAGGGATAACCCCTATGATGTGTTTCATTAAAAAAAAATGTAATAATGATCATAGAAATTATAACATAAAACAAAATAAAACTGGAAAGACCTTGAGATACTGACTAGTCTGTTCTTTGAGCCCCAAAGCAGGCTGAATTTTATGCCTGTTTTTTTAGCACAGCTGTTTAGAAATCTGCATGAAATAATAAAACCGCACAAGCCCTCTCTTACAATATGTCACTCTATTTGTAGAAAGACTTCTCCTAATAGCTGATAGAAATTTTTCTAGCTTTGGTTTCAGTAGGTACCTTGCTGCTTGTCCTAGCCAGGGTACAGTGGAGTCAAGGGTGTGCAACTTTCTTTCAGATCTGATTATGAAAACGCCTTTAAATTTTTTCCTCTCTAGTCTAAATAGTCATAGTATATTCAGTCTTTCTACATAGTTCCTCATTTGAGACTTGTGGTAATTTTTTTTACTATCTTTGGACTCTTTCAAATTGTTTCACATATTTTACAAATGTTATGCCAAAAATTTGAGTCTTTTATTCCTTCCTGCTAAACAGAAGGATGGGAGTGCTTACTATTTTATGGAGTATGTACTCCTGTTTATATTCCTGTATGATGGTTTCTTTTTTTTAAAAATCACATTTTGAACTTATATTCAGCTTGCAGTCTATTATACCCCTTGATCCTCTTCTGAAGAAGTTGCCATCTAGCTGCTTACTTGCTGTGCTGTAGGTATCCAGCTGACTACCTGCCGAAGTACGGAAACTTGCTCTTGCCCCTGCTGAATCGTTCTGTTATTTTTCTGACCACTCCTTTAGTTTGACAGAATAATCTTGAGTTCCAGCCCTGTTATCCAGCATACCTGCAGTATCAGCATTTGATGATCAGCAGATTTCAGTGTGTCCTCTGTTCAGTTATGTAGGTTGCTGATGAAAACAGTCCCTGAAACAAGACCAAGTTCAGATTCTTGCAAAAGCCCACTCAGTACCCCTTTTTGGTTTTGATAGTGAGCTGTTACTAATTTTGGGGGGGTCATGTAATAAATAAATTTTGCCTTCATTCACTAGTAATCTCCTGTAGAAAGTACCCACTTACAAGAAAGGATGTGTGAGGCAGTCATCTGCCTTTTCTTTGGTAATACAAGCTAGAAAGCATAAAACGGGAATGAGGAATCTCCTGGTTTCTGGCCTGTGCTATCTTCTCTCCACTGTTTCTCAGTGGAATAGAATAAAAGTTGAAATTTTTAATGATCTGATGGTGCATAAGAAATAGGACTAGTTATTCATATGTGCAAAATAGGACTTTACAGTTGAGAAATGATCTCAGCAGAAGAAGAAAGAAAGGTGGAGGTGCTTATTCGCACATTAGTAATTACATGTTTGTCAATAGTTGGATGGTCAGATCAAGGTATTCTGTGGCTATTTTAGTAGCTTTGATAGTCAGGCCTTTGTTTTCTTAGGTTGGACTCCTGTAATTACTGGATGCTTGTAACAATGCAGGTCACAGTTGCTACAGAAGAGACAAATATGAAAGTATCCTTTCAAATATCAAAGAGTAGTCTTTTGTGTTCCGAACTTACATTTCACCTTCTGTACTGGTGTATACTTCATGTCATTATGGAATATACTTTTATAATTTATTTGACATTTGTATCTATAGAAGGAAATATGTCATGACCTAAATTGTATGTCATGAAGGCATTATGTGACATACTGAAAAATGCATGGAATTCAATGTAATTTTTGTTTTGTGGAGAGTGAGGGCCACACACAGCAGCATCACTATAGCTAGATGTGAAGTCATCAATATTCTTACTGTGGTGTTTTACTGGAGATGTCTTGTTTGCCTGTGGAATTGAAACAAACACTGATTAAGATGAATCCAAGTCTGCTGATAATTACACTAATTGCCCACAAGTTACTAATAATAAAATAATGATTTTTGAGAGAGATGGTAGAATTTAGCATGACAGATTTACTGACTGCACTGAATTTGATGCTTGTGGAACTTAAACTGAGTAAAGGATGGATACCACTAGGATGGAGATTAACATGGTAACTATTTGAACAGTTTGAATGCAGGACATCCATACAGAGATGTAATGTAACTTACACAAAGTATTTTTGAGTGTATCTGGTATGTCAGAAGTCCATGTTCTAAGGTTCTCAATAAACAGGTTTGAGTTCAGGCCTTAAGCTGCAAATTCCTGCTGTGTAAGATACATCTAGTGCAGGATTCAGGCATTGGAACTGTACCTGATTTTATAGTTACCTTTATAAGGCTTACCTGGCAAAGAGTTGGGTGCCACCCTTCTGCAAAGTGGTGAATTTCAGCCCTAAGTGTGAGTATGTATCACCTTTGGGTACACCAGGAAATATCTTTCAACCACTGAAATTTAGCTCTTCTTTTTCTGATGAAACATTTTGGTTTACCCACTCCACATAGTATCAAAATAAACATTAGAGCAGAGAAGTAATTTGAAAGTATAAAAGAGTAAGAGACAGTAAAAGAGCTTTCCCTAGTTTGCTACTTTGTTTTGAGAAGAAGCTGGCTTTAAGACTTAAAGGAAAAAAAGTCGGAGTGCTTTATAGTTATGTTATTTTAAATTCATGTAGTGCTAAAGAAGACTGAATGCCCACAACAGGTCTACACTAGCAATGATAATACAGGAAACTACCTTTCCCCTGCTTCTGTCTTAATTAAATAGCATCAGCCTTGGAAGCAAGAGGTTGTCATTTTTTATTATTTTTTTTATTCTTTCTGTCTGCCTGTACACAGTATTTGATCTTTTCCTGTAATTATGAACAGAGGTGCTGATTGTAATGGTGTATTTTATATGTGATTTTTGCAATAGTCTGTGATTGAAGGCCCCTTCACTGGATGTATTTCTTTTTTAACTGATGTTGTAATGTTAACATCATGCCTTGATTGCTTTCTTTTCCTTTGAGCTGTGTTTCTTGGTAGCTCTGCAGTAGGAAGTAAATGAGAATTGAAAAGACAGACTTCAGTTTCATTCTGCTTAGATCCTGTTCTTCACATCTCTTTCATAAACTTTGCCATGCAGTAAACTCCCTCAACTTTTTTTTTTTTCCAAATAACTTGCCTTAAAAAAAAGTTCATTTTTCGTGGCATTGCTCTTCAGCTTTGAAGAAAATTTAAACATTCCTATCCAGTCTATTGATCCTTATTTAGCAAGACTCCTCTCTGTGGTGTCAAGGAATGAACTACACACTGAAAGCAATCAGCAACTGCTTGAGTCAATCTAATTATTCTACTCTGCCTCCCAGCAGATGACAGAAAGAAGAATTGGAAAAGGAGAGTTTTCAGCCCAGATGCCAATGACGGTATTGAAATGGCAGAAAATTAAATGCTGTAAAGGTCTAGGATAGCGGCTTTAACTTTAAGAGTTCAAAAAACTTCATCCTGAGACTTTTCATCCTTGGCTTAGTTACCTGATGGATTTTATGGAAATATTTACCAACAAAGTTTCATTGTTCTACTGTGTCTAAATAAATGTCAGCAATTGGACATGTAGCTTCTTCTGGTGGGGTGACAGAAAATAATTGTTATTAAAAAAACTCTGAACACCAACACTCCCTTTCCAAACCCCAAACAACAAAAAAAATATGCCAAATAATTTAGGCTGAATGATAAAGGATCTGGTAATTTCTGGAATGATTTTCAGCTCTTATGTTATTCACTGAAGTAATGTTTTTAGCTTCATGTGAGTAATTTTTTTTTTTTTTTTTTTTTTTAAGCAGTGTGTGGTGTTCAGTCTGGCTTAGCTGAGAACAGACCCCAAAACAGTCTTAGAAATGTTTGGGGTCTCATGTGGTATGAGGTAAGAACAGAGCAGAATCCTGCAACATCATGCAGCTGAGCACACATCTTGGTGTGGTTGGAGGGGGGTGGGGATAGGAACATGTGAACAACTGGAAATGTTTAGTTGTAATTTACAAATATGAAATTACCACATGCAGGTTTATTTTATATCTACAGAAGTTGGATGTTTACAGTTATGCATATAAAACTTTGCAGTTTTGATTACATGTTTCTGAATAAATTGCCAGTTCATGTTTAGGCATTCAGTAGATTTATAGATAAATCAGGTTCATCAGATGTGATGAATATAATTTTGTCTACTCAGCCTCGAAAGTGAAGTCCAATATTAATATTTCAATGTTGCCTAGAAAATGAGGTGGTGTGCCATGCTAGGCCAGATTTTGTTATATCAAATAGCAAGCTGGACAAATTTCCTGCAATTCTTTTGGTTCTTTGAGTATTCATAGAGTAGCACCATGAAAATGGAATTAGTTCTTTTTTTTAAAGACCCAATAAGGTAATAATAACTACAGAGAAAAATAACAAAAAATCAAAATCAATCATTATATTGGTTACATGATAGCCTATACTTGGGAAATTGTAACTTTGAAGTCTAAACCATCATTTTGATTTAATAACTCTGGGCAGTGGTCCCTGGAACTCCAGGAATTTAATATGAAAGGTGCATACTGAAAAAATGTTAGCACACATTACAAATCTGTGGCTGTCCCAGTTTGATGTTGTGGAGATGCTGGTTAGTTTTCCTTTGCTGAGTGAGGTTGCTCTTACCTTTTGTAGCAGCTCATTATAGCACTTGTCCATTGGGTTTTACGCATATAAGGAAGAGGGGTTGTGGCCATGCCTTTTAGCTTAAAGTTAACTCATTGTGACCTTTTCAGGTCCTATGTACTTGATTCTGGCCTCAGCAAATCACCATTTCCTACCTTCTTGCACATTTGAGACCTGCATCTCCCACCCCTCCGTTCAGTTAGGATTTGGTTTCAAAGCATCCTATAATGCTTTTAAATCATACTGTGGATTCACTTTTACTCTGCCATCTGGTCTTGGTAAAGATTATAATTTAAAATTATTTATCACTAATATGTGGTATCTGTCACTACTGACCTCACCCTTCTTTCTGATTACCTACACTGATGGCACCAGGCATGGCATTTTTCATTTCTAGGTGCTGTATCTTCGTATTTCGTATGTAGTCTGCCTGGCTTCAGGGGCTACTACCGTGGTAATAACACATGGTGTAGGAGGCACCCTCTTTGCTGTTCCGTAACATTGATTAGATTTGCTTTCCTTTTCCTTTACTCCGCAGTCATTGTGGGCTTTGTGTGAGCTCTGCTGAGTTCTTGGGCCTCGATTCTGCAAAACTCTTCAGCAAATGCTGACTGCTGTGCCAGGCCAGCACCCAGGTGCTTTGGCAGCAGAACCAAGTCCTAAGGCTGATGGTGTGCTGTTGCTTTTGGCTAGGTTTTCACCATAAATATGATTAGAAGATTCTTGTCTTTATTGCCTGCCTTGGATCTCGGTATGTATTATGTTTATTTCATCTCAGATGGCTCTGTCAGTTCTCACAACTGATACAAGAGAGACAACCCACCATTTAATATTCTTTTTCCTGGTTGGACTGGCACGCTGACGTGATTCACTCGGCTTAATCTGAGGCAAGAGCAGCAGTGGGGTTAGGTATAACATGAAACTTCCCCAAAAGAGGCCCCTGATTTCCTCATCAAAATAAATGCTGTCTTTGGTTCTGGTAAGTGTGGTGATCAGAGATGAAATGCTAGTTCAAAGAAGATGATTTGTGAATGCCATGCTGGTTTGCAGGCCAACCTTGCTGTGGAGCAGATACAGCGGCAATGGTCTGTCCCATGCCGCTTTACACAGTTTGCTACTTTCTTCTTTCATATCCCAGTTTGCCCCAACAATGCTTCATTTATTTACCTTCCCATCTCCCCTAAATATCTTCTGCCTCTCCAGTTGATCTCTCCTGATCATACTAAGTACGTAATTATAATTACAATAACATTAAGGCCTGTGAAGTTTGAGACACAATACAAACAGAGCAATGACTCTCTACTTCTTGCTCAAGAAATGTAGGTTTGAGCCTTAAAAATCTGCACATTCAGAGAGAAGCTTGTTTCAATGGTAATAGCTCAGTATTTCTGAACTGTTCAGCATGATTCCTAACGGGCGATTTTTGGCAAGCTGCTTTTGAAACATTTTGATTCTGTTCACAGTAGCCATTATGCTTGTTAAATTGTTGATAAAATGATATTGCAAACAACAGAAAAATTCTGAACACAGAGAAATATGGCAATATAATCAAAACAATTTGGAAAGAAAAAGTAAGTGAAAGCCAAGATGTTGAAGTACAGCACTCTTGAATTGGGAGCTGCCGCACTAATGGGTATAAATAATGCAATACTTTTCCCATGGGAGTATTGTAGAGCTTAATTGGTTAATGGCTGAAAAGCACTTTGAGATCCTATGTGAAGATATGCTATGTAAGAGCAGAGTGCTGCTTAATGAATGTCCAAATGCTGCTCTATAACACTGTTCTGTATATGTGTCAGTATGTCCAACTGGTGTTAATGGTGATCGAACCCATGAATCACATTGTTGGACCTGTTTAACATTTAGCAAGGTGACTATAGCTATGTTTTGGTAAATCAACATACATAATAATTTGCTTTATTTGCCAGTAAGACCATCTGCTTTTTTAATGAAAGTTTTAGATGACTTATCTTTTTAATATATGATGATGCTTTGCATGCTTTTCAAATTTGCTTACACTAAAAATTAGTAATGTCTTTTTAAAAACTAAGCCTTCAAATTTATTATATAAAGAGTATTATATAACATTATAGTATACCTGGCCCTAAAAGCATACTGATACTAAAATTATATCAAAATTTATGAATAAGTATAAAATGTGGGAATAAATGGTAGGAACATGGAGTCTGACTGAATCTTTTCTTAATCTCTTTCTTTTGCAAGTTCATTTTATGGAGAAATAATACACAGAAACTCCTGGAACTGATTTAGTTCTTGGGTTTTTTTTTAGGGAGTATAGATTTTAACATCTGATTTGACACAGTGGTTACAATTTTTTCTTTGTCTGTCTTCATTATGATTTGTGAGGAAACCTCAAGATGAGTGTATTTTTTCATTTTTGTTTATCTGTCCCTTGTGGGATTTTTTCTTTTTCATTTGTTTATGTGAGTTTTCAATAATTAAGTGGCTTCTGTCATGACAGCATGGTAAGCTAGTTTATTTGCAAAGTGTGTCACTAGAAGTAATTTCTTGGAGGAATCGAGACATGAAAATTTGAATTCTAGATCTTAGAGCGGCTCTCCTAGTCCCTTTTAGAAGTTAGTACCTGTTATTACTAATTCTGAGTCTGAATTTTTATCTTTAAATATTCCCATTCGTTCATTTATTGTTTTTCTTCCAAAGCTTATGAGCTTGGACAAGCAAATGAAAGTGTTTTTAAAAAAAAATTTTTTTTTTCCTTCCCTGTTTCTCTTTTAACCGCTTGGTTTGTACTGCCCTAGTTTGGTATCTTATTGCTAGCCTCTTTGTGTGGCTGCCAAGGTTTCTTGCATAATTTTCTTGACAAATGGCTCACTCATTAATATTTCAGCCCCGTTCCTACCAACCTCAGAGAAGTGGTATGCCCCAGGCAGGGAAATGTAGTTCCTTCCTTAGGAGCCTTCTAATCTTTTCCTTAAATGCTTTGTCAGAGCTTGTGACAGATAAATGAAGACGGTGCAGTTCAAACTAGAGACGACTTCTTTGTACACACATGATCATACATTTTCTAACTGGGAGGTGTTGGACTGCAGTGGAGTCTCTTCTGCAAACACCTACGTTTTCTCTTCTTTATCCATACTGAAGTCCATGAGACTTATTGATTCTGAAGTGAAATCTGTGGAGAAATTTGTCTGTCTGTCTTTTTTTGACTGGCTGTTGAAATATACATAGTCCTGGTAAAGTCTCTGTCCATTCACAGACTTTCATTATTTCTATGATAGAGACAGACCAAGGCATGATACTGCAGCTGAGTTAAAGTTTGAGTTGAGTTGAAGGTCACATCACAGCTAGGTCTGAGATGTGGATCTCTGGTAATATTTTGGCTCAAGATGATAGCAAATATGTGAAACTGATCTCCTTGGAGTTTTGTGTGACAGAAAATTGATGTGATGCAAAACTTATAATCCACTCCACCACTACTTAGAGTTGAAACATGATAGGAAAGGCTAGTTTGATTTAAATGTTGATTACAAACATATTAAAACCATGAAATAGCTCCCTGGTTTAAAATATTCATTATATGTATTATTTCATATTACTATTTAGATTATTCTTTTAAACTACAGCATGTCTAGGGTATTACTAAGGAGGGCATCTGGAAGTCTGTGGTAAGTCATGGATTTTCCCAGTTCTCCTCAAGAATGGAAGGAGATGATGGGAGTCGGAGTACTACTAGGAGATAACAGGTAAAGCTTAAGACCTCCTAGTTTGTGGATGAACTGTGTGATTAATGTTAGCTGCCTTCTCTGGCATGACCCATCTAAGTAATTTGTTTTTTTCTTAGTATTGGGTGGGCTGGGTTTGTTTCTCGGGTTTAATTTTTTGCTGTGCCATATGAGGTGTCTGAAAGTTAGGTATTTGGGCATGTTGAATATTTTTCAGATGAAGGTTAAATGTAGCCGATTAAGTAGCATGTGTGTTAAATCTGGTGTGTAAGATGTTGCTGTGTTTCTTTCTGCCCTTTCCTGGGAGGAGGCAGGCAGTCATTTGATCAGCAAATGATGCCTTCTGAGTCGAAGGGTATCTTGTCTACCACTAGCATCTCCAGAGGGCTGGGCTGCTGTTGCCGTTGCCATTGCCAGGGAGGTGCAGCACTTCTCCAAAAGGGAGATTTCAGCTTCCTGGTTGGCTCATTGGGAGGATCCAGCACTTCTGGTGGCTGTGGTTGAGCCATTCTGCCACAAATTGGAAAAATAAAGCATATACCCATAGCTTTATGCTTTTCTGCAGTGTATTGCAGTCTGCATCTTCATCCCACAGAAACCGCTGACACATGGCAATGCACCTACAGGTGACTTTCTCTACGTGAGCAGCAGTGCTGAAGTTCAGGAGGTTCTGCTGTTTCAGGAGTGCAGCATGTACCATGTTTATCATCCCCCATGCTGTGGAGTTGTTTTATGGCGTAGTGGTTTGGATTACTATCATGGAAATTATCAATACTTAAAATTAATTATACTTCCTCTGTTGTCCTTTGCACTCTTACCAAGTCTGTACGTGTCCCATTTTTGGCATTTAGTAACTGACTGCAAAAAAATTATTACTCCTTCCTCCTGTTAAGGCAGGATGAGGTCTCTATGGTTTTATTATGTCCAAATGGTGTAGTTAATCAGTGAGAACTAAGAAAGTATACCACTATACATAAATACTGCTAATGTCTAATTTCTAAACAAACTAATTTTTACTCAGATAAAACTGCATAGGAGTAAAATTTTGATGGCATACACCTCTACAGAAAAATACATATAATTGAGTTGCAGATATTGGTGGAAAAAAGAAAGCAGAAGAGAGAGTAGTAATCTTGACTGCAGTGAGGATTTAATAAGTATTTAAAAGTCTCTGTCCCTTTCATCTGACAGTTATTTACAATATGTCTTCTAATGAAGAAGGCTAGTTGGCAACACTTTCAAGGTATTGGAAAAAGAATATTCCCTCAGCAGACAAAGGTAGTGTTTTTTTCAGATTGCTTCCCTTGAAAAATGGATGTATTTAAAAGCAGGAGACACATTTGAGAATATTTAAGAATGTTTTCTGCATTGCCTTTTTGCAGTCTGTAATTTGTAATGTAATGTATTCAAAATTTTTTTGTGTAATGAGGATTTTCCCTTAAAATGTGGAATTGACTATTTATTAGCTGTTTTGCCTCATTGTGGAGAGAGGGAAGAGCACAGGTATGTCAGTAGGAGCTCAGGTCACAGCTGCTTAATTTTCAGTAGAGTTTTGTGTGCCTTAGTCATTGCACAATATTGAAAGTTTCCACTAAAGGGCTTAATTGACGTTTCTTCAGTAAAAAACAAACTCTGCTTTAGCTTGTGAAAAGGAAAATCAAGAAATAATTAAGGTATAAATGAAAGAAACATACTGTTACTGAGCAGGGGTGATTTTCTTTAATTTAATCTACTGTCATGTATATATAATTTTTTTTTTTTCACCGATAGTTTCTTTCCTCTGTATTTGTTTATTTTGTTTTTATTCATCTGGTTTTTTTCTGGTTTTCTGTTCAACTAAAAATGGTATGGTTGGACCGCTGACCTTAAACTTCTGAATTTTGCATGTTATAGAGTTTGGTGTCTTCCCATCCTCTAGAAACAGAAGTCTGAATTTGTTTGCCTCTGGTCTTTAACTTCTAATGTCAATATGCTGTATACTTTTCTCTTTTAAAAAATCATATACTCTTTGAATAATTCAGCAATTTGATGTACCTGATTAGCTTGCTGATCAAAAATTCCAGTGTGTGGATACTCCTGAACTGCTTAAACCAAATTCGCTACAGGTTGTCTTGAAACCTAATTATGTCAATCTTTGAAACAGTCTTATACCAGCTAGGCAGCACACCTACAGAATTTGCAAGCATTTTGGCTACTGAAACACATTTTACCTATCTTGAATCATATGTCTTGAGAAGTATTATCCTTTTAATAAGTGGGAAACTTATAGATAAACTTGAACAATCTTGGAGTGACACTGTGTATTGGGGAAACCAGTGCCTGTAGCAGCCTTTGGAGAACGGCACAGGGAACTGAAGCTTGTTGCAGTGTGATGTGAATACAACATTTGTCATCATTTGCAATATCCAACCTGAAACTGAATGGTGAGTGTACTCAAGAGATGATTCAAAACATTTTAAAACTGGTGCTTGTCCAGAGGTCCACGCAGAAGTGTGTTCCCCTCTCCAAAGACTTGCTGCCCACTATGACTCTCTTAGCCCATCCTGCAGTCCTAAAGAAAGGTGAAGGTGGGCATCAGAAGTATGGACCATGTTTTCTGTGCTTGCCTTCAGGTGTTCATGTATGTAAGAGGGCATGAAATACTGGCCTTTGTTCAGACAATAGGCATCTTCTGGATCAGTGAAAAAGGTACATGGTTATTAATACCTTGTATTTCATATTTAACAAGGTCTTACATGGAACACTGAGAGAAAGCATGGTCATGCCTTATCCCAGAAAAGATTTTTTAATTTTCTCTCTCAGTATTGCAAACCTTAAAATGTTGCCAAAGGTGGCATCATGATTAATGTATCACTATTAGAGAGCAGACAGCAAGCCAGCTTATGACACATTTTTGCTTCAGTTAAGAAAAATAACAAAAAAAAAGTTATTCTGTAAGTTTCTTGGAACTTGCTCATGGATTATGAACTAGATGAACTCCAAGTACATGAACAAATTAAGAGCAAAATACTTGGAGGCTATGTTATTTTGCCCAGTGCTTTGTAGTGCATGCAATATTTTGTTCCATCGGGTGTTTAGCCATCATCAGGGACATCTGAAAATGTTCTGCCCTTGGAAGGTCAGGTTCTTAAATGGATCTGTTCTAAGTTGGCTGTGTGTATAACATAAATTCAGCATGCTCAATAAGAGTGAAGGTCTGTTCTGGTGTGCAATAATATAACTGCATTTTAAAATGAGCTTGAAAAAAGACAGAGCTCTTTATTAGTATTGCATGCAAAATAATTTCTGTTATATCCTATGCAATGTACATATGGTCATGGCAATACAATGGTATTTGCTGCTGTATGCCTACATAGTTTTCAAAACTAAAATTCAATGCTTAGCTAAATTGCTAAGCAGACTGGTAAATGTCCAATTTTAGCAGCCTAGCATATGTTTATAATTTTTGTTTTAACATATGCTATGTTGGTTGAACTCCCCTCCCCACACATACGGTAGATAAAAGCTGTCACATCACAAAATGGTGGCAGCCCAACTTTTCTAACATTTTCCATGGCACTTCAGAGTCTTGCATTAATTAGCTATTCTTGGATAGGAGACAGACACTCATCTTTGTAGAATTTTGGTTTCAAACCCGTCGTGTACTTCGGTTTATGTATGCAGTAGCCCATCTGTGTTTCTGCAGCCATAAACAGTAAAAAGCACAGGGCATACAGAAAAGCGGTCAGCGAGAGTGAGAGTGCCCTTGGTTCATAGATATGAATACCTAGCAAATGGCCCTGAAAGCAGGCCCATTTGGTTCACTGGTGGGCTCTAGTTTGCTTGAACAAGAGTGTTCTCTCTCTTCCACTTTTCTAGGAGAGGTGGGTGAGTAAAACAACGCTGGTGCACAGTCCTTTCTACTTTTCATTGTGAGCTGCTAAACTACCCCTCTTTTCTCCTCCTTTTTCGAGGCAGGTGTAAGGAGGAATTTCACTGAGCCTATGATTCTTTCTGAAACTTCAGTGGAGTAGAGGAGACTTGTGACAAATGCCGCTGCAGCTGTGATAATGCTGTCTTAGTCCTTGCTGCACTGTGACATGGAAACCTGGATTTAAACATGAAAGGACATGCCTTAACAGTACAGCAATATGATGCCTTATTACATCAAATTGCCTTTTGCATGTGCTCCAAAATCATGGTATTTTTTGGTATTCTGTCTGCTGTTTCCCTGTTGTTAAGCTCCTGACTGTGGTCTTTCTGCATGTGTAATGTCTACTGTGCTGCTGCACAGGTGATGATTGGTTTTCTGTGGGGGATGAAGGAGCCTTGCCCATCAACAGAAACTGCTGTAGAAATGGCACAGGGTCTGTGGCAGAGGACTGACATTGGCAAGTATGGTCACATCTGTACCTGGTCTGTCCACAGCACTGACAGGGTTGTTCTGATGCTTTCATCCCTGGGTGGCATGGGTGCTGCCTCCTGCCCTCTGGTCTACCTTGAAGCTGCTCAAAAGCTCATACCCACATGCAGGCATGGTTCCAAACGTATTGCCAAAACATAATGTACAATATCTGTCAAGCCCAGAGTGCGTGACCCACAGGTAATGCTGGTGGAGTGCTTTGCGATCTTTGGGTCGTAGATGCCAGTGGTGGTTGTTCAATGTTTATTTCCCATTTATGTATTTGTTTTCAGCTACAGGACCTACAGCTGCTCTTTGGCTTGCTGTGGTTGTTAGCTGGCTGGCAGTCTTTGCTGTGGGATTCGGGTTCTGTCAGTGTGCACAGAAACCAGTTTTGTTTCACTGCCAAATAATAAGCATGGTGGCAGTGAAGGAAGAAAATGATAAATTTAAACTGTGCTTTTTCAGACCTTTAGATAGATGTCTACTAGAAATAACTATTTATTACAAGTGAACATAAGTAATTAGTGTATCCTTAACATCAGTTACTTATTGCTAGCAGAAAGGTAAAGAAATTTCTTTATTTTCCAGTGTTGCTCTCCACCCTGGTAAACATTTCTTTGATTTGAAAGTTTCTTGTATGGTTTAAAGAGTGTGAACGTGGCTTTTTACCTACCTTCTCTACAGCTTCTCTCCCCAGATGTAATTTATCACCAGTTGAGTTGAACTAAGTCCAGTACCAGTTTTCTGTAATGATCCTGGAAGTAGCCTACATGACTGTGGTGGGAGAGGGGAGCAGAAAAGTGTTGGTGAAGGACTTTAGTGTTTCTGGTGTTCTTGTGTGATACCACGTCAGTGGCTCCTTTACTGCTTGTTTGCTGTTGTTTGCAGTACTTGGATATTGGATAACTCATCAGATAACATTGGATAACTGTAACTTTTTTTTCATACTGCTCACAGTAGATTTTGCTTAAGATTAGAATAATCATGCAGATAGTAATGCGATTTAACTATTTAAGGCACAAGCATAATGCTAGGATGAAATCTCTGATACAAGTTCATCTGTAGGTTTTTCTCCTGTACAAGTTTGTGAAGAGTATATGTCACTTGTTCAGAAAAATAAGCATTTCTGAACTATCAGAAACTGATAGCATTGTTGCTCATTACAAATACAGAAAAATCATCAGGTAAGCCGTTAGACATGTATACATTACAGTCTCCCTTAAAAATAATGAGTCTTAAAATAAACAAAGTGCCTTCCCTCCCATGAGCTTATGGTTCATGTTCCAATTTCTTCTTCCATAAACTTATAATCATGAGAAGAACTGTTTATGTGAATATTAAACTTCTCATACACTTGTCTGATTCTCAGAGGACTGGTATTTAGGAAAGCAGCAAACATGACGAGACTCACGATTAAGTCACGAGAGTTTTTCATACATTACATTTATGTATAAGTTTTGAATCGAATTTTTTAGAAAAAGAAATGTATGGGCAGATGGTGATATTTACTTAAGGGAAGCTGAATTCATTATCTGACTAGAATTGGGTATTTCAAGCAGCTGTTTGAAAACGAGAACTCACTTTCCATGAAGGAGAATGTATGTTTGGGGAAAATGGAGCCTCTTTCAAAATGTAAGGCTATCCCTTCTTTAGCCTATGTCAGAGGGGTTTCTGGTGGGTGTGTGTAAATTCATTTATGGAAGAACCTTATCAGTACTGGCCCAAGAACTAATTTGGTGAAATAGTTTTGCAAACTCTAAAAAAAAAAAAAAAAAAAAGTCCTTCTTAAAAGTTTCAAAACTAGATAAAAGCTGTAACTGCTCCTTTTTCTTAAGATATTCAGCCAGAAAAAGGATTAAACCAAATACTTAGCATTTTTATGCTGCCCTGCCAAATTTAATTTCTGACTACACAACTTGCCTTTATTTTTGATTTATTGAGATACAATTACTTCAGGAAATAGACCTATAGAGAACATCCAGGTGTAAGTCAGAAGAAAGGAAGCCAAATATGAACATACCCATTATCTTTTACAGATCATTTTTGGGGGGACTCTGCATTCTAGAATGTGTCTTTCGATTTGCATATATATATATATATATATATGGAGCTTAAGAGTATGAAAAATAATCTTAGCTTGTTTGTTCTTTCTTTATACTTGTTTCTCTTACATTCCTGTGGAAAGCTAGCCAGATACTGTAATCCTAGCTTAAAGATGGAAAGCTATCCCTGGAAGATTGTGATGTGTTCATTGCTTATGTCCTTTCTTTCCCCATTTCTTTAAGACTTTCCCACGAAATTCTTTCACCCAGGAAATTCTTTCACCCAGGAAACCTGTGGCCCTGGATTTCTTGGTTCATAGAGAAATACAAACCAGTTTGTTGTTTGGAGCAGACGCCTTTCCCTAGTCACGTAACTTCTAATGCCTCTGTTGTCCCATTCTGTAATAAGCAAATTGTAATGCTTAATTATTTAATGGAACCTATGCTAATATTTGTGAAGCCCAACTATAGATTTTCAAGTGATTTTGCATCTCAGAATGGGCTTATGCATTTGGAGTGACTGAAGGGCTTGTGATCCTCAAAACTCCCAATTATGGAATTATCTCTTTGAGCGCTACGGAGTAATGCAGCTGTGTACACGTGAAGCACAAAGCCTGTTTGTAAACAGGGCAGATGTGTAAAGATGGCCCTTTGATAGGAAATGAGTTGTTCAGTTCAGGCATCTTTCAGAATCTCATCACTTCATTCACCTTCCTGGTATTTGGCAAGCCCACCTGCCCGGTACAGGGGTGTAAGTCATGAAAATAGCCATTCTGGGAACATATGGAAAAGGGGTTTTGTGCTTACCCCAAAATGCTAACATTGGTTCTGACTATGTGGAGCCTTTATTGTGAATCTTGTGCAATACTCATGTGAACTTAATATGCTGTTTATATATAAATATATGCCTTGTGGTCTGGCCATCTGTTTTTTCACAGTGGTTCAGTGGCTTGAAAGGTTAAACTGGTTTTATTTGGCATTAAGTAAGAATCAGCAAGGATTGCCCATCTGGTTGATGTGGAATGCCTTCCATTGCTTCTGCTAATGGAGGGGCATGATACAACAATAAGTTAATGCTTGGGGTTTTATTATAAACAAGTCCCTGACTGCCAGAGGGCGTTGTTAAATTTCTGAGTTTCGCATAAGTAGTATTCAGTTATTGCCTTGTATTTTAACCAGATGAAAAATACTGTTTCAAAGAAGGCCTGATGTTTATTCAGCTGTAGAGAGTAGCAGTATCTGGAATGGGGTTAAGGCTAGGTCTGGAGTCATTAATACTGATGCAGTGATGCGGAAGACTGATAACTAAATAAGGTATCCTAGCTGAAATTTGATCACAAGGGTATTTTCCCTCCTCTGAAGTCAAAACAGTGGTTTATAATAGGAATTTTGTCATATTAATCAAGCAGACATTTGGATTTCACTTATCCCTGAGATACTAGCAATTCCTACAGCAAGATTGCAGTTCCTAACTCAGGGTTTTTTTGTTTTTTTTTTTTTTCTTTCTCTAGATCATAAGAGTTTGCAATGGCAATGATCTGGAAATTCATGGGAGTAGCGAAGTATTCTAAAACAGCTTTATCACCAAAAGTAAAGGTAAGAGGAATTCCCACCCATTCAAGGCATTCTTCATCCAAGTCTGTACCTTCAGATTTTGGTGCCAACACACCCTGCTCAAATACTGTGGAACTGCTTGGTAAAGCTTATCCTCAAGATGACTACAGCAATGTCACAGAAAAGATTCTTTCCAAGGTGGGGAAGAACTTGCACAACAAAAAGCATCACCCTTTGTGGCTAATCAAGGAGCAGGTGAAAGACCACTTTTATAAACAATATATAGGACGTCGTGGGACTCCGCTCTTTTCTGTCTATGACGGTCTTTCTCCGGTGGTTACAGTACAGCAGAATTTTGATAGTTTGCTTATCCCACAAACCCATGCCAGCAGAAGGAAAGAGGATAACTATTACTTGAATCGTGATCACATGCTAAGAGCACATACATCAGCTCATCAGTGGGACTTGATACACTCCGGCCTAGATGCCTTTCTGGCAGTGGGAGATGTCTACCGCCGTGATACAATTGATAACACCCACTACCCAGTCTTCCATCAGATGGAAGGAGTTCGCCTCTTCTCCTGTCATGAGGTAGGAATTCTCTAGTTGGGGTGAAAGAGATTTTGGGTAAGTTGCATGAGCTTGTATTTGCTGTAAGCAAAGTGCATGCATGTAAACATATTACAGCAACACATGTGTTATACTGTTGATAAAGGTCAAGTGATTGATCATGTAGTAATGTTTTTAATTTGGGAAAAATAGAGGTGGAAAAGGTTGAATTTGAAGACAACTAAAACTTCCCCAGAAAAATGTGGAAAGAACGGAAAGACAATATTCTTGAAAGCTAGCAAAATAAAACATTATCTGAAAGGAAACAGCTTGTTCAGCTAATGATCTGCACGATTCAATTGTAGCTCTATCACAAGTCTCTTCCGGTGAGGTCACTTCATAGATGGGCCCTGGGCAGCCTGAGCTGGGGGGCAGCCAGCCTGCAGCGGGGGTGGGACTGGGGGGGGCTGCGAGGTCCCTTCCACCCGCAGCCATTCGATAGGTCCATGACTCAGGTTGCTTGGTCCATCCCCTTTCAGCAGTCCCTAGGAGCCGTAGGAGCAAGGCACCTTCTTGGGACACCAGAAGTAGCTATCAGCTATACCATATCCAGCCAATAGATGATATTTCTTAATACAGTTTCAGAAAATAGAGCGTATGGTTGTGTTTGAACACATCCTCTTAGCTGAAAAATAGCCTCTTTATTTTTCTGGAGATTAAAATGCCAAATCAACTGATTGCTTTTCTTTGAAAACATCTCCCACATGAAGCACATACTGTCTTGGTGAACTAAATTGATTTCTATTCAACCATTAATAATGTATAACCCATAATTTGCAGAACATGGCAGTTAGTTGGGAAATGTGTCCCATGAAGGGGCAAACAGCTTTCTGAACGAGGAGGGGGTGGTGCTGGGGCACTGCGATGCTCAGCGGCTCTGCGGTGCTCCCAGGCTGTTGGATGCTCGGCAGCGCTCCTGCAGTTCAAGTCCATGTGTGTGATTGAATTGGGTGCTGTGACCTTCTCCTCTGGGAAGGTCCCATCCGCTTCAAAGTATTTGAAATTTCTCCTCGTGTCTCCGCTGTTCTCTTTTATTACAATTAGGGCGGTTTACAAAACCAGTGAAATGGAATTAGGTTTCTTCCAGTTGGTGCGTCACTGGCTGGAATTCAGGTCTTGATAATGAGATTGGAGCTCACCTACCTCTCTTTCAGGGCTGTAATAAGCTGATGATAGAATAAGCTAGGCATTAGGTAAAATCTGCCAGTTTTTTGGCACATTAATGAGATGTTGTAGAAGATTGTTTCTGATAGAGGATACTTTGGACTACATGAACAGATTCGAAGCGGTGACGGTGTGAAGCAGAATTGTTATCCTGTTGTGGGGAGAGATAAAACACCAGTCAAAGTCCAGAGACAGCTCCCCTTGCTTCGTTCTGATACGATGTGTAGTGTTTGGCAGTGTTTCCTTTTTATTTTTCAGTCCAGGATATCTGAATCTTATTGCACTGTTCTAAGGGACACGATCCCCTTCTTGGAACAGAGACACTTATTGCTGTGAAATCAGGGATGCTCTACTATGAATGTGCGTAAAGAAGTGGAAGGATCACTAAACCCAAGATACCATCAAGTGGGATGATCCTCTAAATGGGATATGATTCTCTGCTTTTCTTTAGTGTTACTCTACATGCATTGGAAAAACTGAAGTCTCAGAGTCACCGCAAATGTGCAGGGCTGCCCCATGGGGTGGGAGTTGTGGGGGTGCGGTGGCAGCAGGAGTGGGAGCAGGGATGGAGCTCTGCTCCGTGAGTGGCATGGAGCAGTTAGTGTGGGCACCGGACTGGTGCTGCTTCTCATGTTGGGCCTTAGTGAGGCTGCTGGCTCTGCCTGCAGGGCTTGGTGTGTGTTTTTATGGGAATCTCTTGCTCATATCCCAAAACGGGAGTCTGTCAGACACTGAGTAAATGCAGGCAGAGCTATGCAGGGAGGTGTTACAGCAGAGGAAATAGAAACATAGACTTAAACAAATTAAAAAGATGGTAATTAACCAAATGAATTTCATCCTGGAGATAATCAGATGAATACATTTAGAGAGAAAATAATCCCAATTCTCAGAAAACAGTAATTAAAAAATACTCAGTTTTGGGAATGGCTAACAAACTAGATTGGAGGCAGGGAGTAGACTAAAGCGATGATCAGCGCTGTTTGAGGTGGTGTCTGATGGGGCCCGGATGGCCTTTGCAGAGCTCCACGCCATCAGATTCAGTGTTTGGGAAACATCCCCAGGTGAGCAAGTTCCTGAGCAGTGAGCGGAGCACAGGGCACGACCACTTGTGTTTTTAGGTCAGCTACAAGATAACAGAGGGCAAATTTCATAACTGTGTGTTTAAAGAGTGTCAACAGAGGGGAGGTGGAAGAATTTAGGGCGGGTAATTGACAGATAAACATGGGACAAGGTGGGAGGATGATGGCATCCACGCGTCAGGAAATTATCTGGGTACCACGATATATCCGCCGGGAGCAGGCTGCCCCGCGAGCAGTGAAAGCGCTCCCGTTACTGACAGTGCTTGAGGATGTGCTGGAGGAGGCAAGCGCCCAACAGGTCTCTTCTGCTTTCCGTTAGCACCTGAGGATCCCAGCCAGGGTCCGAGAGCGTGGAGATTTATGGGGGAAGGAGGGATCTAGGGGGAAGAGGGAGGAATGTATTGGTGCTTGTTTTTTAACATCCTAACCTGGGTGCTGTGATTTGTTCTGGAGCAGATGTTATCAGGGTGTGTTGTGCTTTGTTTTTTCCTTTGGTTTCTCAAATGAGTCTCAGACGTTGTCTTCCATGGACAAAACTAGAGAGGAGTCTGAACCTCAAAATATTGATTCCGGCCAGTAGGTCGGATGCTGCAGAGTTTGAGGAGCTTTGGCTTTCCTGTGGTTTGACCGGTCAAAGAGGAAGCATTTGGACAGAGCACAGGACTTGGGGGGAAGAAATAGTATTTGTTTCCCAGAGTAAAACCAGTTCTTTTCAGGGTTTACTCCATGAAATGGTTGCAGTGTCCAGGCCTCATTAGGAGTCTTATCTCTTGGGTTCTGGATGAGCAGATGGACTTTCTTTACTAAATACAGATAAATATTGTTTTTCTATGAAACACCCATCTGATCTGATCGTAGCATATTGTGGTGTGACATCTGTTTGCGCACACGATACTTCATATTGATCTAATTTAATTTTTTATTGAAACTGCCAGTGGATGGATGGGTGGATGGGTGGATGGGTGGATGGATGGATGGGTGGATGAGAAGAGCAGTGAACAGTGTCAGGAGATTAATTTTGTTCTGTTATCAGAATGCCCGCAGAGAGGACAGAGGAGGTTGGAGATTCTGGGATTCCCGGAGGATGCTTGGCACGGGTGCTCCGGGTGGACGGTGTCTGCTGAGCCCCGGTGTGCTCAGGTGTGCTCAGGTGTGCTCAGGGCCGTGCAGATAAACCAGAGTCAGCGCAGTGCTCATGGGATTACTGATGAACCTGAGATCCTTACATGGCATGTTACGAGGGTTCTGTTGGGTTAAGCCTTCTGCCCATCTCGATGCTCTCGTATAGTTTTTATCTGCATGCAAAAAAATGTATAAAAACTGAATCAGAAAGAAAGCATCAATAGAAATCACTTAAGTTAGCATGCAGGTTTATAATTGTTTATAAGTACTGTCTTTTCACTCAAACTTTGTGTATTTCATTTTACGTTTACATTCCTTTGCACCATCTCAGTTGATGGCTTAGCGTCACAGTTCATCTCTTCTTACCTAACAATGGGGAATCATTGATCTTCTTATTTTCTTACGAAGCAAATGGCTGCTTTGTGTTCTGCTGGCTTGCAGGCTTGGCAGGAGCACAGGCCTGGGGCAGCGCAGCACCGCGCACCGCCATACAGCCCAGCTGCTATTTTTAAAACCTCCGAGCTTTGTGTGTGCTGGAGACTCCTCGTGGCTTGGACGTATTAAAATGGGACATGTTGTCTAGCAGGTTGCCTCCTACAATATTCAGCATCCAAACCAGACATAGCCCTGTTCATTACAGCTCTCAGGAGAACGTTGCTGGCGAGGGGAGTGTCTGGGTGAGGCCCGTGCAGTGATCCGAGCTGTGCTGCAGACAGAGGAAATGACTGTGGGGATTAAAGATGGGGAACAAGTGGGATGAGAGCTGCCTTGGAAAAGTGGGCTAACAACTGCCAGAAAACCAGTGCTTGCCATTCCTCATCCTGTTCTCCACGTTAGCAGTCTGAAGGCTGAACAATACTTAACAGCTTAAAACCAATCAAGCTCAAAAGTAGTATTTATTGAATCAGAATTCCATGCCTACAAAATAAATAAGCGGTCCGTTTTCCATCTGTATCTGCAACACATTGCTGCTTGCAACTCTTTGTTATAGAAATATGTTTTCAGTCTAGCATATGTTCCCCATCCCCTGCTAATTATCTGCGGTTTCAAGTAGGTGCTCCGCAGTAACGAGTGACTGTCATTGAGGAAGTCAGAGTCAGGAGGAACAGAGTTGCATGAAACCCTTTGTGACCTTGGAATGTAGCAGACATTTTTCTTATATATTTTTTTCTTAAGTTTGGCTTCTTCAAAGGAAGACCTTCAGCCCTTCTCAGGCTGAACCATCTCTGTAACGCAGTCATTAAGGATTCAGCAGTACCTTTTAAGTCCATGTTAGGAAATTCAAATTTTTCAATTTAGTGAAGTTGTGTCTCTTTTTCAAGTACCGTACTGCTCATTTCTGAAGGTCTTCCAGGATTTCCAGTATCTCCTCACTGGAAGGAGCAGTGAAGGAGCCAGAATATGTTGTTAGAGTTTAAAATCTCAGTGCCACAGGACTGCACATCTATGGCGGAACTGTGTGCAAAGGTACAAATGTCACATGGGCTCAGAAGGAGCCCCTCCGGCGATCAGCACTGCTCTGCTCTGCTGCTCACGTCCTTTTTGAGCATCACTTGGTTGTTTGGCTCCTGTTTGTTTATTTCTGTGTTTGGGATTGGTCAGAAGCTGAAGTTTGTGCTCTCCGAGGGCTTTGAGCTTTTAAATGTTGAAGGTTGAACCTCCAACCACGCTGAGCTAAACTGCAGCGTGCTTTGAAATCTGCACCAAGATCTCAACTTTGTTAAATGGCCCTTTCTCTACTTAATGTTAGAGGAGGAACAACGTAAGCCTCTGAGTGGATTCAGAGTCACACTTTAATTAATCATATTTTTGCAGCGCGCTGCCAGCAACTGTCAGGAACAAGGAGACGCTTCTAATCCAAATTCACAACAAAAAACAAATGCACTGGAGATATCCCCGGCCAATAAACAGACTCATCCTTCAGGAAATAATATCCTTCCTGTAAACCAAACGGAGGAGAACTGATGCAAAGCAGATCTGCTCCGCTCTTTGTCCCGAGCGAGCGCCAGCAGCAGTGAGCACCCCTGGAATTGTCGGTGATGAAGAGTCATTGGCCAGGAGATGGATTTGGATTTCAGCCTTCCCCAGGGATCAGTCTGGAGAGCAGAGGGTGGGGAGTGGGAATGGGATCTTGGAAAGGTGTGACACGTTTTGAAATCCCATCGTAGGCTGCAGCAAACTAAAGCCACTCGTTGAGCTTTGTGTATGAGGGGTGAGAGTGTGGCCACATGTGGGCTGCGCGTTTCTCGGGATAAGTACTTTTTAAACCAGAAGAGTGGCTGCAGCAAAGCTCCGGGGCTGAGGCTGAAGCCCTGGGATGGAGGCGGGCAGATGGGGCCACGCAGCAGCGCTGGGTGATGGGTCTGAGTCTCCCATAGTCTGAGAAGTGCACGGGCAGTGCAAACCGACTCACTTGCCCTTGTTGTGCTGGCTTGGCACGCAAGGGAAAAACATTTGCTTGGTAAATGATGATGAGGCCGTTTCTCTCCAATGGACGGGGTGTGTTTGACTTGCCTGTACTCTGGGTTGGGAGCTTTTTATCTCCCAGCTAATTGGCACGCGGCTGTTTTGAGGATAGCTCACTGCCTGTGTTTTGGAAAAGGACATTCCTCCACCTGCTTAGTTTCCTTCTTCCCTTCTTATTGTGAGGGTGAGCATAAAGCAGCTGAGAAAGAGCATGGGTTAGGAGAGACGTCTGCAAAAACAGCTGAACACCAATTGTTTATGTACTCTTTAATAAAGACACGATGGGGTCACCTGGGATGCTGCGCTCCGCCTGCCCACCTCTGGGACACTGCAAAGCTGCCATTCCTGAGCCTGTCCCCTTCGCCTCCTCCTTTCCTCGTCACTGCCATTGGCCTCTCAGTGTTCTCCAGAAAACATGAGCAATATTTTTTCTCCCTCTTCCTGAGTGGTTTCATATATTATTTATTAATGACATCCAGAGGACACCGTAGTGACAGATCCTGTTACGATGACTGCAGTAAAGCTCTGCACTTACACGGGGCTACTGGCAGCTGATGCATTTGTTAGAGACACTCTGGGGTTAAGTCGGTGTAGCTGCGGTCTTCCTTGTCTTACAGGGATATATCTATGGGAACTTTGAGAAAATGATGTGGCAGGGATTAGCTCAGGAACAACACAGCAAAGCAGTGGCAGGGATTCAATTGGGAGTGACACAACCAAACAGGGGTTTGTGAGCAGCCCCTGGGGAATGGCCCTGCAGCTCAGTGATGGGCAGCCTCAGCCTTCCTCTGGGACTGCAGCACTGCTGGCACCACGCAGAGCCTGTGTCCGTGTAGAAAACCACCCTTCACCTGATCTGATTGCCTTGTTTGCTTTTCCCATGAAGCTCTGTTTTAATGAGGTCAGAAACATCCATAAATTTTACAATCTCCCATGGAGTTGGTAGCCATTGCCCTGCCTTTCAGGTATGTGGATACGCTAAAGATCCAGGTGACCTTTAGAATGTTTCCTTGTTTTGAGTTGCACAGAAGTAAAGATTTTTTATCTGTTCTGTTTTTGGGATGAGGACGGTTTTAAGTTTTGATTTTTATACCTTCTAAGCTATGTACCAGTATCAGTAATGTCTCTTAATTTGTTTTCTTGTTGGGAGAATTCTTTCCATCTGAGTGCCAGTGCCGGCAGTGTCAGCTCCCATTGGACATCCCAAGTCTGGCACACATCACGTTTCCTTGAGCAGCTTTATCTTGCAGTGCTGAGCGATATCCTGATGCTGGAGGGCATTGCTAGGAGCAAGGACAGCTGCTCCTGAAGCTGCTCCCAGTGCGGGACTGTGAGCATGGGAGGGGAGGCCATGGCCCAGGGGGCACTGTGGGGCTACAGGGCTATGGGGTACAGGGCTACAGGGTGCAGGGCTGTGGGGCTAGCAGCCCACACAGGCTGCAGGGATTTGCCATGGAGTTGGTGGCTGCGTGCTGGGATCCCGTGTCACTGTCACTGCGAGTGCCAAGTCATTGACTTCTGTGGGTCCTCTCCAGGGACGTTTAAAGCAGTGCACGCTGATGAACCTCCCTGCAGCGCTGGGTGCCCCGGTGCAGGGTTGGGCAGTGAGGGCTGTGGGGACTTTTCTTCGCAGTCAGGTCCGAGTGCCGTCTGCCCCATCACTTCGTGGACTTCCTTTGACTCTGGATATCTGTCACAATATTTCTGCGAAGAGTATTTCACTCCATTAACTTGTGTTGTTCATGGCAGAAAGTCCGCTCAGTTTTTATCTGTTGTTTCCTGCCAAGCGTTAAACAGTCGGGGCTGGATTTCACAGCTCTCCTCCTGCAGGCGGTGCAGCCATTGCTGGGCCTGGTGCCGTGTGGGGCAGCACGGATCGGGGCAGGCACACCGCGATGGGGCAGAACTGCTTCTCTTCAGTTTTCTATGGGGAGACAAAGATTTGTGGCCCATCTCAACCAAAGGGATGGGAGAATCAGTGCCGATTCGGTGAAGCGCTTTTCTCCAGGAGATGTTAAGCTGGTGCCCGAGTGCTTTGCTAAATGGAAGAGAAGTTTAAAAGGCACATTTAGAGCTGAAATCCACCTCTCGAGTGAGACTTGCTGACAGAAATAAAGGGAATAACAGAGCGGTGCGTGCGGTTGTCTCATGATTTGCAAAACATAAGGTCAATGCATAAGCAAATGCTGATGTAGGTACATAAATAAGCGGCCTAGTTTTCTGGGATGCTGAATCCATTAAAATCAATGGAAGTTCTGCATCTCCGAACAAAATGTCACTTGTTTTGCTAGCTAATTTTAGGTACCCAAATACAGAAACTTTGATCGAAGAGAAAAAGATTTTTAAAGCGCCGCAGGATTTTCGCCTTGCTTCTGGAACACCGAACTGCAGAGCACTCCAACACCCGGTGCGAGTGCATCAGAGAGCCCACGGTGGAGGATAGGGAGGGACAGCGGCAGGCGCAGCACGTGGAGCTGCCAGGAGCTGGCCGAGGACACGCAGCGAGCCGCAGAGCGCTGCACGGATCTCTCCCTGGGATCAGCAGTTCCAGGGAAGGCATTTCTGAAGCCGTCATGTCGGCCAGGGCAGATGCAATCTCTGTGTGTTGGCCCCAGCAGCGGAGCTGCCAGGTCGTGACTTGTTGCCTTGCTCCATCCAAACAGTGCTGTTCATGCCAAGGTGGTTGTGCTTAAATGAAGCGAGAGATTTGTCTCGTGCTTTAGTCTTCAGCTTTATAGCACTAAATATAAAAAGGGGAGAGATGAGTGTCCTTTTGTCCTGTGAGGGCATCGATTTCCATTGCCCACGCTGGTGTGCCTGGTAGCTGCGTGGGCCTCTGCTCTGCTTTACAGGGCGTGGAGTCTGGAAGTCAGCATCTAGGACATTTCTTAACGCATCCTCTCACTGTTCAGCACATGTGCCTTGCATTCCATGCAGAAGTTTGTGCTGCTGCTCTGATCATGGCACGTGTACCCTTCCTTAAGGTTCTCGAGCTCCCCAGCATCACCTCGGCCTTCCCTCCCCTCTCCAGCCTCAGCTGTTTTCCCCAGCGTGTATCCTGAGCTCCCAAACACCGTTCAGTCTTCTTCCTGTTTTATTTCCTTACCCAGCTCTGGACTTTGTGCCACCTCTGTGCTTTTTTTCCCAACAACGCCTTGCATTTTCCTGCTTGCAGAACACCCCCTGTGAAGTGTGAAGGCCGTTAATGCCACGTTGCAAAGCGCTCGTCTGCTGCCACACACAGCAATGTGAACTGGTGAAGTCTTCTACTGATGTCAGCAGGAAAAGTTTTCAGCAAATTCTTAATTTATTAAGTACTTCCTGATTAAGGAGGAACGTGGAATGGCTTACACACACGAAATGTTCAAAGGCCAGAGGGACTGTGCAACAAAGTGCTCATTGGAATACAATTATTTTTCAAGAGAACAAAAGAAAATCCCTTTTTTTTTTAAACTGGGTCAACACTGCATCTGCAGCACTCAGCCATTTTACATACGCCACGATCACCCACTCTGTTTATCTTTAGGCAATATGCTCTTGCAAACTGCCAATTAATTGCATATTTGGTGCCTGCTCTCTCCCAGCATCCTGGATAAACACAGCGAAGCCAATCAGAGGGAGCTGCTCTTGGCTGCGAGGGGAAGGAGATCTGTCATTGTCTCAGCCTTGTTATCTGCAACCAAGGCACTCTTAGCAGCGTTCTGCTTGTAAACACCCTCTTTAGACACCTTCTGATTTACATAGATGGCGTGTCAGCCATTGTCTACAGCACTACCTGAAGGTTTTAGAATGACTGCTTTCAAAACATTGGGTGCAGACTGTCCTTGATAAAAGGACAATCAATGGCAAGGGCCATCCATGCTGGCGAAACGCAGTAAGCAAAGTCCTGAAAACAAAAAGATAAAGCCACATCCAAACTAAGGTGAGGGGGAGAGAAACAGAGCGAGGAATGTGAGGCACTGTGTGCAGGGAGCACTGCTCGGGGCCTGGGATCGGACCCAGATCGCCATGTGCAGGATGCGATGGACAGCTCATGGTCCCTTCAGAAAGCTGCAGCCTGTGATGTTAGCCCGTGGGCACGTCCTTCTCTGCTCCAGGCTGGAAGTATTTCCTTCTCTGAGCAAGATTCATGTGTTATCTAAATCTAGTCTGGAGAAAACAATAAACCATAGGGAATAAGCTCCATTGCACATGGGGTTTCTGATTGGCTGTGTTCTTCATTTCCGCCTCTAATTTCTATGATTGCTGAAGTCCCAAAGGAGTGCGCTGGAGAGACGATCCCTCGATGGCTTTGGGCACACACTCACTGCAGCCTGGCAGGTCTCCTCTCCTGCTTTGGTTCTGTTGTGCTCTAAAACTAAGTGACTTAAAGAGAGGCTCAGCTGAATCCACAGCGGCTGCAGAGAGCCAGGACAAAATCTTCTCCTAGGGCAATGCTCAGGAGGATTTTAAACTGCCATCTTGACATTGAGTTATTGTAAATTAACTGTTGCTTCCAGGCAAAGAGTGATGAATGGTCTGAAATGAAGAGATAAGCATGCACATGGATTCATTCTCCCAGGCTCTGCTGGACCTTCTGTGGTGTTAGCAGCTGGGAACCATTCCCAGGACAGGGAATATTTGGTGCTGGGTCAATTCTTATTTTATTATGCTACATGTGTATAGAGAATAAGTGAGCAGAATTAGTTTGAATTTACACCAGTGTAAAAGAAAAGAAAAGCAAGCTCCTCATGTCATGATTTTCAGGTCCTGTTTGTCCAGCTGCTCTTTTTTACCACTCTCAACTTTGTCTATGTTTTAATGCTTTCATTTAATATTTCCCTGAAGGCTGTAGGTGTCTGATAGCTGTCCAACCTGGAGTCGGTGTGAGCAGGAAGATGGGAAATGGGCGGCTTGCAGTTAGCCCACGATGGCTGCTGCACAGCCACAGCTCCTGCCAAGTCAGTGGGAATATAACCGCTGGCCTTCAGGGAAGCATTTGGCCTGCAGACAGCAAACACAGGATTCGTCGTGGGTATTGCAAAAGGGTTTCGTTTCCTGTCTCTGAGTTTTGGATGCATCGTGATTTCTGGTGCAAGAACAGACTGAGAGCAGCTGATGCTCTGTGTCCTAAAAGCCAGCTGTGCAAATTGCACTTGGTAGATTAGGAAGATGCTGTTTGCATTGGAGTGATAGTGAAATGCATGTTGCGGTCATGCACAGGTCGCAGCCAAGCTGCCAGCAGAAGGTACGGACATGGAACAGGGATGTAATAGAAAACATCTTTGCAATTCTGCCCTTCCACGTTCTTCTCTTGGAAGGAGCGTGCCCAGCAGAAGAGCACATCCCCACGCAGTGCCCGTTCCCCTGAGCTCTGGAAGCAGCACATGCAGCGGAGCAGAACTCAGCCATTCCCACTGCCCTGCACCAGAGCACTAAATCTCAACGTTTGCCATCAGAAGGCAGTGAAAAGCAGTGCCTTGAGCAGCTTGTGTGTCAGGAATGGGAGAGGCACGGGGAGTTGTGGGAACTCACCCAAAATATTCGTGGTTTTTCCTTTTATTCCTGTAATTCACCAGAATTTTCTAATTGGCAGAGTGAAGGAAAACCTGTTGGAGTGGGGCTGCCTGCCAGGACACTGCGCAGCATTGTGGGACTGGAACGTGGGGAGATGAGATACACTCGTTGCTGTCAGGGACTCGAGTTTATTATCACACAGACTGCGGCTAATGATGGCAGTTTAGATTTCAAGAGGATTTGAGGGAGATGTCCTTTAATTCCAATATGCCTGCACTGTGGATGTATTCCTGCGTGCCTGGACTTTTTTACAATTTACAATGTGAATTGTGAGTACCAGTGGAAGGAGGCTGCAAGCTGAGCCGATGGCAATTGTAGTTCCAGCCTTAAAGATAAACGGCCTTTGGGAAGCGATGAGCACGGTGCTGCCCGACCCCACTGAGCTCCTGCGGCCCCAGCCGGCAGCAATGGGGTCGGAGCTGACATCCCAGGCACGGCAGAGGATGGATGCCCGCAGTGCCCGGCCAGCTCCTCTCGGGGGGTTGCTGCATGGGGAATGCCTTGGAAGCAGCTGGGAGCTGCTGCTGGGGAAAGGAGATGAGAGCTTGCGCGTACTGAGGCTCACTCCTTACCTGTATGTTTGCAGTACTGCACTAATTATACTTGAGAGAGAAGCATGCTAGATGGACTTTAATGAGGAAGGAGCTGCTTTGCCATGTAAACCCGAGAGCGGTGCGGTGCGCTCAGCCTGGACGGCCGCCAGCACCTGCGGCGGGCAGCGGCAAGGAGCGGAGCAGATGCCTCCTCCAGAGCTGCCTCAAGGAAGGGTTTGAATTACAAAGGAAGGGAAGGGGCCGAGCTTCCCTCCCCCTCCCTCCACAAAGGGCAACAGTCGGTTTACTTTAATAATCCCGCTATCGCTGCAGCGGAAGGCGCACAGCCCGGCGCTCCGCGAGCGGCCCCGCAGCCGCAGAGTCCCGCGGAGGGCACCGCCGGGAACGGCCGTGCGCTGCTGCCCGCGGCGGAGCTGAGCGCCCCGTGGAGCACCGCCTGCGGCTCTGCCCCGTGCGGGCTGAGGTAAGTCGTCTGCTCACCTTTCGTTGCAGCGGTCGCTGGGACTGCCACATGACGATGGCACTGCAGCGACGAAGTACTTCAGCACCGTGGTGTGGCCTCGCTCGGGACGTGGCTGATCCAGACTTGAGAAGCTGCACCTTTGAAGGTCCTTGCTGTTCATACGCCGCTTTTCTAAAACGGGCCAGCGAGCAGATACGGACAAACCTGACCTTCCAGTGCGTTATTTCAGCCGCTGGGCACCGCTGGGGCCGCAGCATCACGCACGGTGCCGGGCTCTCGGCCGTGCGAGTGGTGGTGGGGAGGGAAGAAAGCTGCGGGAATCCAACGGCGGAGGGGTTTGCTCGGATAGCGCCTACTCCCGTGGAAGGGGTCGGTCACGGGGAGCAGAGCGCTGCACCGCTGCCTTCGCAGTGACGGATTGCTCGGATTGCTCGGATTGCTCGGATTGCTCGAGGAGAATTTGGAAATGCTGCGTGGTTGTAAAGAAGGAACCGCTGAGCACCGGGGCAGGGTGTGTTTGCAGGCAGCCCGGGTGCGTGTGGGCGGCTGTGTACGTGGTGAGAGTACAGCACGGCGAACTTTAAAGGGAGATGTACTAAAACTGATGTAGTTTGTGAAACTGAACGTCCTTTCCTGTGAACCTGAAAGGCACAACCCTGGCACGGTTTTGAAAGCTGTCTTTGTTACTCATCCCTTCTGCAGTCGGTTTCTCGCGCTCCGTTTGGGGCTGAAGGAGCCGGACGGGTTTCTCTCCCTCGCTCTCCTCCCCCATCGTTGGTCACTCCCCACTTCCCCTCCAATTGTCCGCTCCGCTCCTCCAGCTCCGGGCGGAAAAGGCTTTTGTTGGAAAGGAAAGAAGGAAAGTATTTCAGGTTGAAGTCTGGCGAGCATCTGCGTCCTCATCAGGCTGCAGGCACGGTGCTCCCTCGCACCTCCTTTTTCCCAGAAGCAGCAGGATGACACGCAGCGCTTGCCATACCTTAAACAGCAGCAGAACCCCCTTTGCCCTGTGGACCATTCACTATTGAGCAAATTATAATCACAGCTGGAAAACACAGCATATGAATAGGTGCATCTGGGAGCAGGTAGGCAGAGCCAAGGCGGTGACCTCGCCTCGTCTGCTAGGACGGGGGGCCCGGGGCTGCGGGAGGATGAGAAAGGCAATGTGCAGCGGGGGGGGGGAGGGCAAGGCTGCACCTGCCCTTGTTCCCATCAAACTGTAGCTTAATGTAGCAAACAGTAATTAATGGTCATGTGAATATTCGGAGGTAAACTGATGTGACTCTCCTTGCTTCTTTGTGGTTCTGTGCTCCAGCCCCACAGCAGCTGAAGGCATCAGCAGGGGCTGTCCCGGAGCGTGGCAGCAGCACCGGCTCCTGGGAGGCTCAGGGACCAGGGACCCACTGGGCCTCGTTAGCAGCAGGGTTAGAGCAGGGAGATGTGAGCGGAGCGGTGTGGGCAGAGGGCAGCATGGAACAGAGCTGCTCCTGGTGAGCCCCTGCACGGGGCTGTGCTGCTGCAGCATGTCCGAGCCACGGCCACTGCATGCCTGGGTTGTCATCACAGCAGCTTCCAGGCTCCTGCGGTCCTTCGGTGCATATTTGGGAAGCTGGGAAGATAGTGAGTGGGATGAGAAAGCATTCAGTAAATTTGAGAGCTTCCTTTTGCTGAAAGTGACAGGAAAAACACCTTTTCTTATTTGAAAGGCTCCCTCAGCTCCCCTGGGCATTGTACAGGATCACTCCCCTTCTTTGCTTCTCTTTGACTTTCACCATTTGAGACTTGCAATTTGATGACAGATTTAACAATATACGACACAATTGTCATTTGTGTTGAGAAGAGCTGTTCAGAGAAGCATTGTATCACCTGGGATAACAAAACACAAAGCCACCGACTCATTCAATCCTAATTTTAGATGTGAGGATACTGTGGTCTGGAGGAGTGGTGCAAAGAGCACATCTAAATAGTGAGGGCAGCAGTCAGGGCCTGCTGAGCCTATGGTCCTTGTGGCTCCTGATGGTGGGCACGAGTAGAGCCTAGGGCATCAAATTCTGTAGAACCTGCCAAGAGAGGGCAGTGCCAGATTGCCTGCTACGTGGGAGCAGGACGCTCGCAGCCAGGGTGTGGAGCATTGCTAGCAGGGAGCCTCGTTTCCTTACATAGAGGGCCACGGGTCTTGCAGAGCTCTGGGGCTCATGTCCCGATGGAGCTTCTTCTGGGAAGACTGCACATGGAGCCAGTGGGTGATGAGCCCATGTCTATGATGAATTGCGGTCGTCCCAGTCCCATAGCACCAATGGCTGCGGCTGCCCGCGCTGCGCCAGCAGTCCCAGGAGCTCTGCAGGGCACCTGCAGCACAGCAGCCTCTTCCAGCATGCCCCTTCAGCCAGGACAGCATCAATTAAAATGAGAATTTATGAGCTCTGTCATGTACAGCAAGCAAAGTGTCTTGCAACAAATTAATCACTGATTGCAGTGCAGTGCTGACTGGGAGCTTTCTGGTTCTCTCTTGGCATCGTTGCAAGGTTGTTAGTTAGAAAACAACTCTGATAAAGAGCCCCTTGACTGCCAGCACTGCTGCGTGCTCCGCTGTCTGCTCACCTAACACGAGGCACTGCTAGCCCAAAAGGTGCTCTCTGCTGCTCAAGTTGCTCCAGCACTCAGTCACCAGGCTGTGACAGCACAACCTCATGCTCGCCTGTTGCTTCCTATCCAGTAATTTTGGAGTCACAGTGATCTGCCGTCCGCTTTGGGCTGAGCAGAAGACCTTTGCCTTCTGCTCTGTTTCTTCATTGCCATGCTTACAGGGAGCAACAAAGCATGGCCCAGCTCTGCTCCCAGGTCCTTTAAAGGGGATGAGCAACAGCAAAATGAGTTAAAATTGGCTCTTGGCTCCTGCGCTGATAGCATTGTCAAGTCAGCTGACGCCCGTTTCCCTGAGCTCTGCATAGCATCCCCCGTCCTGCTGTGTGAAATCGCATCCACCCGTCTGTCTATACAGAAACAGCCATGTCTGACTTCTGAAATACAAAGTAGAGAGGGCATTGTGCGGTGGAAGCATAAAACCTTTTTAACATTTGATATAGTTCAGACATCTCTGTTAGCAGTGTTTAGTGAAGAGACCTCAAAGCATTTGTCAGTCAGGAGCCCGCAGCAGCGCGTCGTCCTGGGGAGGGAGGAGCACCCCATCTGCTGGCACTGCTCCCTGCCCAGCAGGGCTGGGGGTGCTCACCCACGCGCTCCCGTTGGCCGCTTCCTGCCCTGCCAGGAGGGGCTTTGCCCATTGTTTCCTAATTTCAGCAGCCAGGAAGAAAGCCGACTGAATTCTGCTGCCCTCCCATTCCCAGCAGCTGGCGCTCACAATTGTCCCGGTGCTCCTACCCGGAGCTGCTCTTTGTGTTCCAGGGGTGGCTCTGTGGGGTTATTGTTTCTGCAGTCATTTTATTCATCCCTGCGAGGCCGGGCTATTGTTTCCTCCTGACTCATGGCACCTGTTGAGGGCCTCTTCCTGTCCGGCACACAAACACTGCGGGGTGGGAGATGGAGTGGGAGATGGATCCGGTGCTGACCAGTGCTATACATTACAGCCCCGCAGAGGAGGGAGCAGCAGAGCTGCAAGGTTGGAGCCACGTTCTGCCTGCAAGTGGGGACATGGGCAAGGGGACCGGGGACGGGGAGGTGTGCAGGGGAGGGCGTGTTGCCGTGTGCTCTGTATGTCTCACTCCTCAGCACGTCAGACCCACCAGCTTTCTTGGTGTTACCTCGGTGGGTCCATGGAGTGAGCTGCCAGCATGTCGCTGTTAGCTGCAGGCTCAGTGTGCTTCTCAGGCTCGTTGCTTACTGCTTGTTTTCCTCCCTTTCTCGTCTCTTCTTTACGAGTGCCCCCACAGCAGAGCTGGGAAGCCCTGGCTTTGCCCATCTCCGCGTTGCAGGGTGACCTTCGGGGCGCTTCCGACCCGAGCCGTGATCCTCTGACCTGGGCCCTCTGCCCCGCGCTGGCGGCAGTGGTGCGGTGTTGGGGGGGAGGAGGGAGTGCTGCGCCTTAGGTGGGACTGACACATGAAATCTCATCACCTAGGTTTCAGGAAAAATAAACCGTGGCTGGACGTAAAACATAGCGGCGAGGAGGAGTGAGGGAGAGAGCCTTTTATGAGCATTGAGAATATTTGTAGCTAAGCAACCAACATCAGCAGGAAGAATAAATCAAAAGTTTCAGGGCTCTGCCTGCCTGCCTTCAAGGGTCAGGAACTGTATTTTCCCTCTGTTAACAAGATTGCCTTCCTTTGAAACATCAGCTATTAGCTACTGCTGGAGGCAGGAGACCGTATTGGATAGACCGGAGGCTTGTTGGGGATACTGCCCGAGAAACGTAAATGAAAGGACAGAGAAGATAAGCATCTTGCCAAAGGCCGTGCAGTGAGTCAGGCCTCCCAGCAGCGTGCGGGAGAATGCTCTCAGAGAAGTGAAGCCTAACACATACGCGTTATCTTCTAAATATCCTTCTATGAGGTCTCCCAACAACTCTTCAAAGTAGCAGCTACAGACTGTATTCCCATTTCACAGCTGGCAAAAGGGAAGCGATTGGATGGCTGTGGTGGTTTGTGTTTGAAACGGTGCCTCTGTGGCTTTGCTCGCTTTATATATTTGTGCAGCTCCTGTTGCTCTGGGGCACCGATCGCGGTTGCTGTGATTGCAGCGCAGACCCGAGGCCCATCAGTCAGATCAGCTGGGCTCTGTTTCCTAAATATTGCGCGGCGCTCTTCACCAGGTTGCACCAGAATACCCAGAAGCGAGAAATTGTGCTTCAAAATATGTTTTATTTATACAGAGGAAATTTCTCAGAAATGCCGATGGGAATGACAGCAAATCAAATCCCAGCAGTGGTTTCTCAATGGAGCCTCGTTTTTTTTTTAAATACATCATATAACCTCGGGGTATTTTCCATCTCTGCTTCTTCTCCCACTCAGTCAAGAAGCGGTTACAGACGGTGCTGCGCTCCCTGCCCTGCTGCCTCCTGCAGCTGCCCCTGGTGCGGGACGTCCCCTCGGAGGGGCTGGGCCCTAAGACCGCCCCGCAGCACCACCAGGACACCCCACACATCTGGGCCTTAAACAGACTTAACTCCCTGATCAGGAACTCCAGAGACCTCTGAGCCTTCATAGGCACTCATGTTGGTGTTAATTATAAAGCTGAGTGTATTAAGGCCAGATCTCATGGTATTTGTATGGAACTGTGTTCCTAAGCCAGATTTATTACTTTAATGAGAGGAATGAGGGTAACCCGTGCGGTCCTGCCCTGGCAGGGGCAGCAGGAAGGGCTCCTGGCTGTGTGCTGCATGTGGGCACTGAGCCCCAGCAGTGTCTTTGTGGTTAGAAGGTCATCTTCCTTATCTCAGGAAAAGTAGAGCGTCTCCGTTTTTATGTGTTTGTGCTCTTATTTGATTGCTGATCTGTGTTCAGAACATCCTTCTAAAGACAGCGAAAAGCATCGCTTGTAGGGAGGGAGCGGCTGGTTTCTCTGTCGTGCTTGCTGATAGAGCTGTAAGCCTGCCCGACGGTGACTGCAGTTACTCAGCTGTGAAAAGCACTTTGGTGTTTTAAAGCAGAGGGTGTCTGTGGCCATTAGCAGCAGTGCTGGCAGGGCCCAGCCGGGTCCATTAGTGCCGGTCCCAGCGCTGGGCTCCGCGCTCCAGGCAGCAGCCGGTGCTGGCAGAGGCGAGATGGCCGCGGGTGCACTCAGCAATCGTACCGCTGCAGGGAGTGGTGTGGGGGCCGGTGGTGGTGTTAACATTCATTCAGGATGTATTTCGTTTTTCATATTGGTGAAATTTGCACTTTTGGAGGTACAGCAAACACACTCTGGGAGCGTCACCGACTATTTTAAGACAGCGCATTGGCAGGTGTGGGCTCGTGTCTGGGAAGGGAAGGTACAGCCGGAGGTAACAGAAACCCAAAGCGTTCAGGCGGATCTGAGCTTTTCGGTTGTGTATTTTTTTTCTCCCTCCCACCCCCTCTGGGGCTGCAGTGGGATGAAGGCTGACCCGCTCCCATCCCGCCCTGCAGAGCGGTGCTGCACCGCCGGCTCCTGCTCTGTTCCCAGTTCCTGGTGTGTCAGACCACTGCACAGTGCCCGAGGCGCAGGCTGAGCTGCTGCAGTGCTCTGCAGAGATAAGCAGTGGATCCCAGGGCCGCCGGCCTCCCCCTGCCCATGGTCCCATGCAGGGAGCACCAGGACAAGGCCCTGTAGTGCTGCAGTGGGGGGGGGGGGGGAATTGCTGCCCTGCACCTCCACGCTGCTTTTCCAGAGCCATGCGCAGGGCACCTGAGCCAGCCTGCCGTCCACCTTCAGTGTCCTTGTCTGAGCTTTCCTATTGCATTTTATGGGCTTCCCTCCCTCTGGTCAGCTGGAAACCGTTTGGTTCCACTGGCTCCTCTCTGACTGTGGCTGTGTGCATCTCTTTCTGGGGGAAAGCAGTGCCAGGCTCAGGTCACCCGGGTGATTTCTACCTTGAGTGGTTTTCGAATTGGTGGTGCCCCCATGGTAAGTAATGTTCAGTAATGAATTCCCTGAGTTACAGCCAAGCGCGTGGAGCAGCCCCAGCCCGCTTTGCTGCACGCTGAGCAGACCCGCACCTCAACGCCAGCTGTTTGTATGGGGAGGTCTCAAAAGGTAAAAGGAAAGGAGAGCGCACAATGGTGAGGGATTGGGGTCATTTTGAGCAAAAGCAGCGCTGCCGTGCCCACACCGCTGAGCCGGGCGGGCTGTGCTGGGAGCTGCAGCCCTGGGCATGGGGCAGAGGGGCCGTGGGGCGCAGGGCTGCTGCTGCTCCCAGGCACGTTTCTTCCCCTGAACGTGGGAAGCTCTGTTCTGCGCTTCCTGTGGCGTGTGTTCCCTGTCACCTTCTATGCTGTATAGATCCCTCTGGTTCATGATGTTACTGCTTTTTTTTTCCCTTCCCAAAATCGCACCCTCTTGTCTTTGGTTTAATTTTTACATTTAATGAAACAGCCCTGTAATTAAATGTTCTTTCACAATTCCCTGGGCAGGGGATCTCATGACAAAAAGCACTCTGATTTTATTATTATTACTAAAGCAGAGTAATGAAATGCTTGAATCCTTATCAAGTGTAATTTGGGGGGTTAATCGTTTCTGTTAGAAGGAGAAGTTCGCTCCGTCGCTGCCATGAGCCGACCTGGTCGGTGCCCTGCCCCGTTCCTTACCGGATTTAGATCTTGCAGCTCTGCTGTTCTGGCTGAGGACACCCGATGCATGTCATTGCACACGTGTTTGTATGAGCATCTGCATGTTAGCGCAGAGTGCTTGGATATATTTGGTTTTCTGGTTCACTGGGCAAACAGTTAGCAATAAACTAAATACTGAGAAAGCTGAAAGAGGGTAATAGCCTTCTGCTGGGTGTGGGCAGGCAGGACGGACCCACAAAGCACCGCACGCAGAAGAGCAGACTAAGCCCTAAAAACCAATGAACTCGCTGAAATGTCCTCGTTGAAAAATATTTATGCTTCTCAAATTGAACTACATAAAAAAGCAAATCCGGTTACTGTGAATCACTCAGACAGTCCCACATTTCCCTCTTGCTTGCGCTGTCCTTCAGCCCATCCACTCCCCTTTCTATCTCCAGCCCTGAGCTGCCTCTGTTAATTATTTCCAGGCTCGGCCTGGGCAGGTACTGGCACCTGCGCTCCCGGAACAGTGTTTCCCAAAGCCCGGACAGGTTCAGCTCCCGGAGCGCTGGGCCGGGCGTTACAGCAGTGTCAGAGCTGGGTTGGATGGGTGCCCAGAGCTGTGCTCGCTGACCTCCTGCTCTGTGGTGTCTGAGCCTGGGCACGCAAACAGCAGCTGTGGGCTGTGAGCATCCAGAGACGGGGCCGTGTGCGGCAAGGTCTCTCCTGTTGCTGTCAGTACTGCACCGATTAAGATGGCAACAGCAAAAGTCCTTTGGGAAACCAGGGTAAAGGCTAAAAGCAGTCAGTCACTGTGCAGTATTTAGAGGCTTTACGTATAGAGTTGCACATCTCTTGCAAAAGGACATCTACAGCGGATGCAGCACTGAGTGCCTCACGAAGCAGCAGGGTGGGCAGCCTTGATGGCAGAGCGGGCAGTGCTGAGCGCACCCAAACCTGCGTGTGCCGGAGCTCTGGGAGCTGTAAGGGAACAACCAATGGTGGGACGAAGCGTGGGCTGAGATGAGCCCTTCCAAAGCAGGAGCTGGGGGCTGTGCTCTGACTCACAGCCATGTCTGTGCGGGACTCTGCACCTCACGGGACAGTGCTGCCTCCTCTCCCGCTGTCCCCAGGAGCACAGTGCCTTCTGCTTGGTTCCCTGTCCCGTCCCACCTCTGGTCCCCAGGAATGGGAACTGCTGTGGTCTCGTGGGGGTAAAATGCCTTCTCTCCCCGCAGGGCTGAGCAGCAGGAGATGCTGCCCAGTCAGTGAGGGCGAGGAGCATTGGGGCAGCCCAGGGACAGGGGAAGAGTTTGGCTGGGAGCAGCAGGGCACAGGGCTTAGTCTGCATGTGGCCAGCTGAAGCGTTCCTTCCTCCTGACCATCCCTCACCCTCTCTTTGATCTGAGCTGTACTTTTTCCTGGAGGACTTCCAGCATTCTTGGTGGAGCTATGAAGCTCCCTTCTTTTCCCCCATGCAAGCCACATCCCTCAAATTTAGGAAGGATGCTGTGATGATGAGGTGGGACTGTTGTGTGTAAAGCCACTGCTGGATAAACACGTTTGACTTCTTCAGACATTCTCAGTCTCTCTTTGTTCCTCCAACAAGCGCAGAACAGACAGCAGCACAGCTCCTGCGTTCAGCTGATAGTTCGCCTTTGTGCAGCGTGGAAAATCTTCCCCATAAATGGTTCGAGCTGCGTTGTGGGTCCAGATGGTCTTTGTCCGACAAATTGAGAACTTTTGGCGACCATCATTTCTAGACTGACATGCCAGACAGCTCTGCATGCCAGCAGCACGCTGGGAAGCAAAGGCTGAGCTGGGCAGGGGCCAGCAGCCAAGATGCATCTATTCAGCTTTGGAGGCACAATTTGGCCACTCCTGGCTGAGGCAGCGGGACGAGGGAGAGGGCCCTGGGCAGACAGCTGCACAGTGGTGCTGCTCTTCTGAAGGACAACAAGAAAATGCCTTGAGCCTTGTGCCTTGCTCCTTGCTCCATGTGCCTTGCTCCATGCTCCTTGTGCCTTGCTCCATGCTCCTTGCTCCTTGTGCCTTGCTCCTTGCTCCTTGTGCCTTGCTCCATGCTCCTTGTGCTTTGCTCCTTGCTCCGTGTGCCTTGCTCCATGTGCCTTGCTCCATGCTCCTTGTGCCTTGCTCCATGCTCCTTGCTCCACGTGCCTTGCTCCATGCTCCTGCTCAGTAGTCTCGAAAGCAAAAAGAGGCTCCCTCGTCCCGAGGTGAGCAGTCCCTTTTCTCCCCTGCAGTAGTAGAAGCCTGACACTACATAAGTAGCTGTGAGATGATTCATAAAAAACTAATTTATAATTTGCCAGAATATAATCCTATTTGATCAGTGTTATT